>VXBB01003584.1:297079-326285 GCA_013399915.1 Illadopsis cleaveri | reverse complement strand
AAAAAAAAAAAAAAAAGAAAAAAGCCCAAACCTACAGGCAAACTATGTAGCTTTATGCAAGCTGTATGACTGACATAAGCTATTTACCATTTTATCAGTGATTGAATAATAGAAGCAGGTGTTCCTACTGGTCTAGGTGGAATACTCTCACTAAACATTTTCTAAATCTATCGTTCTTGTATCAGTGATGCATTGTGTTGCTGTATTTTCCAGGGCCTAAGTTATGAAATAAATTCACAATACACCAGCTTAGAATCAACCAGCAATGCTTATATCTCAGGTACTGTAAGCTATTAATTCTTCATTTAGAAGAAAATGAATTCAGTTCCTCCAAAGAGATAGTGTATTTAAGTTTTTATGTACAGTGCCTAGCATACTGTATGTTTGTAAATCATGACAGGAACAATTTTAAGAATTTTTACAATTTTCTCACGAAATTCAAGAAGAAGAAAAAACACCATAGANTTTACTTTTTTTTTTTAATTACAAAATCTGTGGACATAAAGTAAGCATTTATCAAATACATTCTGAAATATCATTTACCTATTCTTTTGAGGCATTCATCATTGAGCAGCAAAGATGGTAACAGCACATGTACACAAGCATTTCTGGCTTCATAAAGTTTCAGATCCCTTTATATCCACATTAGTGCTGCTTTTAAGTGCAAAGATGATCTTGTTTTTTCAGCCACCATTCCTTCCAACAACAAAGGCTATTTACTTCCAAAACTGTCTTTTTAAGTAAAGTACTTTCTAGATTTGTTTGCATTTTATTTCTCAATCTATAATTTAGCAACATACAGTTTTTTAAGAAAATGATCAAAATAATAACTTTTAAAATATTTGTTACGGTGTCTTTGAAACCTTATTAGTTTTTAAAGAATTAGCAGTTCATCAACAAAGTGGGGTACTCTTCTATATGTTGCCATCTCTTTTACCTATGAAATCACAGATATACATAGACACTTTGGGAGCAATGCAAAAAGTACATATTCATAACTACTAACATAAAATTAAACAGATCTGATTTTTCCAGTTTTCTGAATCTAGAGATGAAAACCATCAAATAGAACCCTTTATGGAAAAAGACAGAACAAGTAAAGAAAATTAGATTATAATGCAACAAAAAGTTGAAAGTGGGACTACACTTGTATACTCTCTCATCTGAATTTCAGATGATTTAGAAGAGATTTGGAAATGCATGGCTGACTAAGATTTTTGTCAGACTCTGATTTCAATTAGTGTGGTGAATTAGTACCTTCTTGTAGATAATCCCCTAGCTCAAGAAACAAAACCATTTTGTTCAAAGAGGAGAACTTTCCATTCCTAAAGTACATTCGGAACATTTTTCATAGCTGTGGCCTGTATAGCTGCTTATCAGGTTTAATATGCTCAGATTCTTTTGTCAACCCTTCAGTCATTGCTCATGTTACCTGATAGTCTGACTTATTTACCTCTTTACTATATTTGCACTTAATATTTATTTCCTTTTTCTAACTATTGCTCTTCTATATAATATCAAAAATGCTGTCTCCTTTTATCACTTCTTAGTCTTTTGTGACACTCTTAGACACTCGAAGCCACTACAGAGCAAGCAAGAATTAAAAGTCAAGTCTATGACTTATAAGAAGCCATTAAGAAGTGTGCTGTAGCTCTATATACAGTGCACAAGTCTTCTCCACCCTCTGCATGGCCAATGAGCTATTGCTGTCTTTTCACAGATGAGGGTGTTCCAAGACCTTTGATTTTGTTGGTGGAAATGGCGTTGCAAGTTTTGAATAGCTATGAAGACATTTGGAATATGGAGCAACACACATTAAAAATACCTAATAGAAACCTTTCTGAAAATAAGGGTAGCTTTGTGATTAAGCAAATGTTTTTTTCAAAGGACATTTCTCTGCTGAAAATTTTAAGAAAGCAAATAAAACTCTCACCTTTGTCTTTTTCTTAGACAGAAAGATGAAAAACCATGCTCACCTTTCTACATAATCCTCTGTGACGCACATTCTGAACTGACTGTCTGACCAACTCTAGATTCATTCCATAGAAGGAAATGATGGATTTCGTGCAAACATTTTCTGCTGTCTTGTTCAGAAATCCCTCTTTACATCCCCCTCTATTTACAAGGAGTCCACTGCCACAGGAATACTGTTCCAGAGCTGCAATTGGCTTAGAAAGTAAGGGCTGGAATAGAAGGGTATAGAGGGAGACACATGTAGATGTGCTCTTGGTGGTCCATGTGACTATTTTGTCTGTTTTTCCATGAGTGAGTACTAGATGGAGGTCCTGTTAGTATTTACTGAGGCAGGCTTCCCCCTTCCAAATGCATGACTATTTGTCTGTGATTTTTGCTGGACTTTGCACACTTCAGGAATTTCAGCATTGCACATCTCATGATGTAGAAGTCTGTCTCTGCCAAGGGGAATGCAGGATTTCTCGGTGCCCTAGGACACAGCAGTCAATTATGTTTTGAAGCAGAAGCACACTCCAAGGCCCAGAAAAAAGGGAGCATCTCTTTGTTCTGGAAAGAATTTCCACCCTGAGATTGAAACTTGTTACCTAGAAAAACACTCTCTTGTAGAAGCTAGTGTGTTTTCACTGTTTTCAGAAGTGTCTGTGTTCCAGGGAATATTTTATATTTAAAAAAACCACTCCCAACAAATTCTAGCTCCAGCTTCATTTAAAAAAAAAAAGAAAAAAAAAGAGAAAAAAAAAAAGGATATGGATACCCATGTACAAAACACCTCTGTGTGTTTCTCAGTGGGACAGCACTCTCACGCAATTTAACCTGTGCATGTACTAAAAGTCATAGAGAGTTAACGAACACCTTTTTAATTCCTGGAGCATTTTACTATGTTGCCTACTGCTTTATGGTCCCTGGAGAAGAGCTTAAAGTTTTATGAACGTTCAAAACAAATTTTTATCAGACTAAGTGAACCACCTGTTACAGATGTCTCTTTAATAACTCTCTTGGAGTATACTAGAGGTGACTCAATTAAATTAGTTTGAAACGTGTGGTTATTCTTGTCCAATAAACACTTTATTGAGAGTCCTTTGTGTTCATAACCAACCTTGGTAGCAATCCATTTCCAGTTGCAAGTCAAGACAACACCAGCTCTTAATGTTCTAATAAACAAATGGTTTAACAATTGGGAGCTAATTGTCACAGTAGGACAGCCTGGAATGCTTGTAATCAGGCCTGTATTGTCACAATTCATTTTCATATTGTAGGAAAATAACCTCAGGAGCCCTTTTGAATTAAAAGAAATCTCACGTTATGCTCATAGATGCTCAGTCTATGCACTTTAAATCAGATTCAGTAATTTTAGACCACCTTAATCTCCTCAAAATCAACAGCCAACATTTTCTTGCCCTGTCTAGGAATGACACTTTAGCAATAAAATCCCATTTGCAAAAAATGGATGGGATACATTCTGTGGCAAATTACTTGTAATATTTTACAGATTTACTCCACTACACATTTACTACAAATCTTACAAAATCAGCACTTATTTAAACCACAGGCGTGTTTATAGACAAGAAGATATTGTAAATCACAGCCAGGATCCAACTGGTAAAATAAACTTACTTGCAAAGAGATATCTCTTCTGTGAGTATGCTAATAAATCCAAGCCTAAGTTTCAGCGTATCTAAATTCAGAGTACAACAGTGCTTGAGAGTTTTTGAAATAAACTGTCTTCCATTCACTCAGTCTCGCCTTCCTCCATGTTTTTCCTAATTTATTTTCAACTAATCCCATAATACTACTAAGACTTCTAACAGGGAAAACTATAGACATATTTAAACATTAGCAATTTAAACTACTTAAAGCAACACCATCCAAGCTTCAGATAATGAAAGTTGCAAAAGAAGCTCTCAAGGCTTCTATTGTTCACAATTGTCCATATAGCAAACCCTTTTGCCAGTTTGGTATGCCTCATAGCCTCTAAAAAAGGCCTATGACTACTGCAGAAGGGTCATCAACTCCTAGAAAGCCTTACTTAACAGCCTGCAAAAAACTTGCAAAACACACCTGTGCCATCTGAGCTGAAAGTATTTGGTCCCACATACACAGACACTGACTCTCACCTGTCCTTTTTTAAAAAATGGAATTAAGTAAGAAAATTAAAAGGGACATATATTCACTGGCTTCTGTTCAGGGAAGAAATTATATGATCACTCAAAACAAAATTTGAATTGTTCCTAAATTGGTTTGCAGATATGAGTTCCTTACAATTCATTCCGAATACAATGTTTAGATGTGGTTTAGATGTGGATTACTATAAGAAAATGTCTAAATTACTTTTTCTGCATTAAGCCAAGACTGTTATGGAAAATCCTACTTATTAAACCAGCCCTACTGGAATTTCACATTAATTTCCAAAGACAAAGAAAGCAATTTTATCAACTACTTTTTCAGAGATCATGTTCAGTTGCTTCCCATACTGTAATAAATCAAGTAAGTACACCCACCTCACTAAGTAAATATACTTAAGAACTAGCTGAAGTATCCTAAGCATAATTTTTTCCTGTAAAATAAAAATTACTAAAACCTAAAGCACTTATTTTATGTTTGTTTTATTTTTTTTACTGGAACAAGCATGTAAAACCATGAGAGTTTAATTTCCCAAAGTTTGACAATTACTATTCCCAGTAAATTTAAAATTATAAAACACCAATTATATCAAAATACAATTTTAAAATGCTTTTACGCCCTTGTCTCATGAAAAACAAAAAAAACTCCACCCCAAATCTCAAAACAAACAGTATGACTTGTTATTATCCCAGGAGTTTCTAGGTAATGAAAAAAAAATCTCACGATGACTGCCCTTTATGCACCTGATCTCTTGACCCAGGTTTCAAGGCGGTTGTTCGTTCAGAACTTTGTGCATTCCTGCCTGGGCTTTCTGCATCTTAAATATTCTAGCTGGTGTTTTTCCCACTGGTTCTTAAGGAGAGAGCTATTGTTAAATAAATAATAATAAAAAAAAGTGTCTCAAAGACTAATCATAGAGGAAATGAGAAAATGAGGTAGATAGATGGACAGCCAGAACAGATCATTAAGTCAGGACAACATCATAAGCTTTAGAATCAATAAACAGACTCCAAACATTATTTGGACACCATTAGGCAATATGAAATGGAATTTTTTCTCAAGATGGTTTGCAGCCTTGAAACAGAAGGAAGAAGAGTTGATTTTATTTTGTAAGATTTTAGTTCTGATTTGTACTATTAATTTTGGTTAAACATAACACTTTTTTTTTCCTAAATTGTGTGGAGTAAACAATGACATTTAGTAATCATGTTCTTAAGAAAAAAAACATATAGTATGTCCCTTTGGTGGAACAGTTTTTAAATTCTAATAGAATTTCAAGGTTATTATCTATTTCAGATCAACACTCGAGGTCAGAGTTCACAGCAGCCAGAATTTACAAACCTCCAATGGGTTTTGATTGACAGCAATCAGCATCTCCTCAGCATCACTGAGGGAACAAAGTACAGGTCAAGACAGCAGGCGATTTCATCTGTCATTTTTAATTATCTAAATGATATTCACAGACAAAACCTTTCCCATCCATCAGGGCATCGCATTACCATAGACAATGTTTGTTTAAAGAAGAGGCCATAAAATCAAACAATTATGAATGCAGACAAGCCTTGCTATTGACTGCATAAATAATCAAGTGAGATTTCCAAAACTCTCTGCTAATGAATTGGTAGATTGCTGGCAGGAAGTGGCAAGTAATAGTACAGACAACAATCTAATGTTCTTATTGACTTTTACTAAAGCTTAGCTACAGTAGCAAAGATCCAAAAATGATGTCAAGTAAGGTTTCCATAGGAGCCGTATTGATATCAGTACACTGCTAAAATACAAGTAGTTAACTCCTGACCTCAAAGTAGGACCAGCAATCCCCTGTGAGAGAGCTGAAACACTAACAGTACAATATATCATGAGCTGAGTCAACAGCCTCAGGGCTGCAACTGGAAAGAGTCCCTTCTTTTGCTGTGTAACAGCCTGATCCACAATAATTCAGCTGCAATCCCCAAAATAACTCGACTTGAGTCTATGGGTAAATAAACATCTGCAAACTGAAACTGAAAAGTATATTTAATATTGTTATGAAAAATAGGGTGTATAGAACACAGACTCATGGAATGAGTTCACCTTTCTCATCTGGATGTTCCCTACAGCTTAACAGATCCACAGTTTAAAGGCCAGAATCACAGGTGACATAAATTGCCATAAGTCTGTTGCTTCATTTACACTACCTCATTAATTGAAATCATAGGTAACTAGTTGGACCAAATTTTAATGAAAGTATTGGCTTCGTCAAACAGAAAAAGCCAACAAGGTGAAACTGGTAAGAATCCCTATCTGTGGGTCTAGGAAACTAACATGAGACCTTCTCAAGGAGAAGAAAATAAAAGAAAAGGCATAGAAAGATGATATGTGAAGTGTGCAGTCTATCTCTGTTCAGTGGGGCAAAGCTTAAAACGCCTTTTCTCCCACTAGGAAATACTGGAGAAAGATTTCCTGTGGGTAAAGGAATTAGGGCAGACACCAGATGCACTGTCAAGACAATAGCCTGGTAGGTGTACAACACAAAATAACAGTGAAAGCTTTTTGCAAAGCCCTGGAGGATGGTTATTGAGACAGAGAGAGAATAGCAGAAACCTTTCCCTTCATTAACACATATAGACTTGATTGCTGTCAGCATGCAATTCTAGTTTCTTTCACTTGAAAACGTATCACTAACTACAAGTCTCACACTTCTTACCCATAGGATGTCCCTGGAACTGTTTTGGCAAACAGTATGAAGCAAAAATTAGTTTTGTACTTTACAATCTCAGTAGTTTCTCCTGCCAAACAAAATAAGTCAGTCTATGTTTGCAAAATCTTTAACTGCCAGCTGTGTTTCTGGGACTGTCCTTCACATCCGTTGTATCTGAATAAGCCCAAACTAGTTCATTGATGGTCTCATATTAGCTCATTCACATTTTTCAAATCTTTATTAGCTCTTAATAACCTTTCACAGATGTCAAAGAAGGAAACTGGACTGATTTCAATGGGATTTCAAAAACGGAAGGTTTTAAAAGGAAAAATGAGAAAAGCTCATGATCCAGAGAGATAAAAACTATCTGGTCTCGGTTCACAGGGAAAAAAAAGGGATGTCTAATTAGTCTCATGTAACCCACCTCTTGGCCTAAAAAAAATAGTGAAAAACTCTTTACTTCCCCTTCAGCACCATCTCACCCCTACACATACTGCCCAGCTTTAATTATCCTCAAGGAGTACATATGAGTCTCACCAACTTGGTCATGAAGACAAAACAGATGTCACAGATTGTATCTTTCTAACTGTAATGTCCCCTCTTGAATGCATAATCAGTATATGACGCAAGACACAAATTTTTATGCAGGATTGCGGAACTGTTTCTAAAAACCCACCCTGAATTTCTTCTCAGTGCCTAATGCAGTATGGCTTGTTTTCTTACCAGATAACCAGAAAACAGACACATTAAGATGTAGTGAGGTCTTACATCTCCTAGAACGGAGACTTTCAGTTCAAGTTCCATGTGACCAGCTTTTGAGTCTCTGGAATTCCTGATCACTATTTGCTCTCATCAGCTCACAAAGACGACTGTGATAACCTAAATTTACCATCAATGGATGTCTGATGTAATGCATTTTTGTCACTAGAAGTCAGTCTATATCTCACTGGAGGGAAGGCGCTGCCAACCTATGTAAAACCTACAGTGCAAAGTTACAATTTCCTTTCTTTAGTTTGAATGAAAAAGTTAATTATAGCTCAGTTCAGATCAGAGAACTTTGCTGTAGCTGTATATTTCAGTGTAGAGAGCTACATGCAATTCAGATGCCTATTCATAATTCTGGGTCACGACAAGCTTAGAGTTTCTAGAGAAACAGATACAACCAACAACTGCACTGAAATTATTCTAACTACAGGTGTTCCTATTTAAGACATCTTTAGCAATTACTGCTAAGATGGTACACTCATCAGCTTCATAACCACTTGTTATAAAACAAGCAATGACTCTTCCAAATATGAAGAATTTGATCTATGCATTCACCGGGAACCTTTTGCCATTTTTTTTTTAATTTTTCAAATTTAATACTATGCTTTATTGAGATTTACCTTTTCTTTCCCACAAGGACTACTTTTTCTACTGCCAGCTTTATAAAAGATGCTTAAAGTTTGTATTCACGTTATCATAATATATTATTACTTTATTTTAAGTCCCACAGATAAATATCTCAGGCTTGTTAGAAAGACATCTCATTTCCCCTAGGAAAATGTACTGCTTTTTAAAAATCTTAAAATGTATAAAAAATATTAAAAATGTTCTTTGAAGAATGGCTCTCTAAAGTATTCAGTTGTGTTTAATAATATTCCTTCTTTTACTAAACAAATCATTTACACTATGGACAGTCTGAATTAAAATAATCCATCAATGCATCATAGCTTAGTTACAGGCAGTGACACGAAGAATGCCATGGCAACAAACCAATGGAACTATAGAAGTTTCATAGTGTCAACAGAAGCAGGGAGTCTCAGCTAGGTGACTTTATCAGCGAGGAAGCTGGCAATATTTGTGGAATCATTACTTTTAGAAATTATGTTTAGAAAGTGTTTTAAAAAGGACACAAGCCAGTTTTGATTAAGACCAATTCTGAAAAAGGTCCCAGAACTAAACCCTGAATCTCCACTGGAAATAAATAAGTATTAATGCAAAGTTTTTATAAGAGATCTTGACCTGACAGTCTAGGCAACATAGACACAATTGTTCTCAATGAATTCATTAAATTCTTTCTCCCCCTGATACGAGCAGTGGTGACATTTTCAATAGATGAATTATTTCCTGGGGAAATCCTACATTACAAGATACTTTGGATTTCAGTCTCTTCATAGTTATCTTCTAAGAGATAAGGCTAGGTTCCAGAACAAGACATTAAAGCATGTGATTACTGACTTAAGAATTTACTTCAGGCTTTTTATAGGTTGGTTACCCAAGAAATAAGTGACTAGCAAAAGTTCTTTCAGAAAGACTGTAAACAAACTTAAATACTTAAAATATCTCTTTCAATGGCACCATTATTCTAGCATCCCAAGTTACAATATTCTAGGTTTCAAATCACAGAAGCTGGAAAAATGACTAAATTGAAAAAGCCCCAACCACCCAAAACCAATTCCACCATCTAGTACTTTTTTTGCTGAAGCTCTTTTATAGGTTTGAAAAGCAATCTGAAAAACAGCATTATAAGGAGAATGGCATTAAAAAGTTGTGTGACGGTTTCATTAGATGCTGATATTGCTTCTTCATTAATTAAAAAAAAAAAAGAAAAGCCCAACCCAAAACCTTGTCATGACAACAGGCAGGTATTTTTCAAGTCAAATCAGTCTAGAAGGGTTTAGCTAGTATAACTAGAAAATGTCCTATCTCAAATAGCACAGTGGTTACATAAGATCGTCACATGAACAGAAGTCAAAATACAACATAATCAAAAACTATAAGGGAAAAAAGAAGAGTTAAACAGAAAGTAATTCTCTTCTTAAAAGCAGAAACGAGAGTCATATGTGCTTGCACAAAATAAAATAAGAACTTATCTTAAATGAATGAATCTTAATGAATGATTTTGTTATACTGATGGGGAACTACTAATGAAAGATATAACTTGAAGGAGGAAGTTTTTCTACGTATAAATAAAGCTGTTATACTGTTCTACAAAAACTTTTGCAATGCCACAATATATTCAGTCATTTTCCCACAGTAGCTCATGGAATTTAGTCCTGGATACTATTTCTTTAATTATTATCATAATCTTTTATTTCTTCTTACATGCACCGAATAACAGATTCATTTAAGCACCTTTTAACTCAAACATACTTGGGTGTAGAGCTAAATATAAGCACAGCACTCAATTCCGACCAAGTTTATCCTAAGTGATTGCCCAGATGGACAGTATGTTCTTTCTGGAGTGCAAAGTTTTCAGTTCTGGTTCATTAACAATGATATAAATCAGGAGTATTTATGGAAGTCAGTGGATTAAACAGCTCTGAAAGGATTGAAAGGAGACACAGGACTGGATTGCTTGCTTTTTTGAGGGCCACACAGTGTATGACATTTCTTGCTTCTTAACAAAGCTTTAAAAGTCAGAGAAGTAAACTTCCACTTAGACTATGTCATAAATTTCAGAGGGAAAAGGTCTTGCGACCTTTGGCAGCTTATACTTTTCTAAAATAATAAAGCTTGTAAGACTCAAAGGTTATGTTGAGGGGTTCAATTTTTTTTTTTTTTGTATTTGAGAACTTTTGCTTTTTCACAAAAAAAAGTACAGCACTTCTGGAGTTTAAGCCTAACGTTAAAATGCATTCTCATACATTCAATCAGTTCTGTATCCTGAAAAGGTCTGCCTCAAAATATGCTCTGAATTTCTACCTTTTTACTCTCTTATGCAAATGAAAAAGTGTTCCTTCTTTCAGAGTAAAATTTCATTTGTATACATATGAACAGCTTAAGTACAATCTATTAAAATGTCATTGCAGTCATTCTGTATTTTTTAAATTTCAAAGAGGAATGCATCCGGACTTGTTCTTCAGCACAACCAAGAAAAAAAAGACAGAGACCATTTCTTAAACATCTGAATTTTTCCAACAAGAGATTTTTCTAGGGAATCAAGTCCATGGGTTTATTTACCTTTTTTCCCTAATATAAAGTGTTTATTGCTTATATAATGCATAAAACTTTTTATAAGAAAGATGATGGTGACACCTTCAACATCTCTAAAACTGTATGTCACAAATCACAAGAGGACAATCAAATAAGTAAGATTTGAAGTATGACATATAGTCATGACAAACTGAAATACAGAGAAAGTCTATGGTACAAAAAAGCAAATTACTTTTGTTTTTCTTTTTTTTAATTAAATGTCTTTTTTAGCACAAGAGAAGTTAATAAAGACATAACTAGTGGCTTAACACAATAAAAAAGGGCATTGTGCCTTCTTTTCCTCTTATATCTCTAGGGTTTTTTTCTTATTTTGAAATATTTCCTTTTAAAACAAACCCTAAACTTTTCTTCTGCCAATCAGTATTGGCACTGGCTATAATGGAAAACACACTTTATAAAGTCACATTTTTAAGAGAAATATTCTTGTTGGCTTTATTAATAAGATTTATTAATTTATTATTAATATAAATTGTAAAAGAAAAATACATATTTGCTAAAATACAATGAAATCCTTAAGGTGGAAGCATTAGACCATATTTATTTCAAATGACTAGCATTTTTATACATTATCTTAATGAATTAAGAATTATTGGCTAATTATTTTAAAGGACACCTGCTTTTTATTTAAAGAACTATGAGGTACATGCTTTACTGTCAGCAGTCCTTCCAGTACTATTCTATTTTTAGAACACAGGAGACTTCTACAGCCCTCTAGACTTAGAAGATTAGCTCCCAGGAATCCCGATATTCCATATGAATTCTATATTAGAAAAACCTGACCAGAAGTTTCCAAAATAAAAATATACCAGCAAAACTGTGCAGGAGAGCTGATAAAAGCAGCATGTGTCCATGTTCACAGCCTACTCCTCTCTCTATGTCAAGAAATATCTATCTACACTATTCAAGGGTAAATTCATCTCTGGCATTTTGACCACATAATGCTTACAATGAACTTTGTATAAGGATCTAAGTCAGGCAAGAAATTAATGTTCCAATCATGTATACATCCTCCCCTGAAGGAGATTATAGGCAATTAAAGAGGATGGTTTAAGTGTAGTTCCCAAGTTCTTTGACAGCTTCATCACGTAAAGGAGTCCAATGCTAAGTTGCTTAATCCTACAGTGTCCTTGATGCTTCTTGGTGTCAAGTGTTCATTCTTCTATTTCAAAATCTTTGGAAGACAGCCCTCCCACTACCCTAAACAAGTGAAAAGCAGCATGGGATAAATAAATCTTTACATTATTATTACTATTGCTGAAGAAGAAAATACTGAGGGAGAGGGGAGGCAGAAGCCCTTATCTCTGTTACAGGATTTTCTCACTCTCTGAGATTGCTCAATGTGACACAAATGGATTTAGCCTTCATAGAGTTTATGAAACTGGGACAGTATAGGAAGAGAACTTCTTTGTTAAAGAGAAGTTATTTCAGGGTTTCTGGAGATCAAGCCTGACTCCAGGAACCCATACCAATTCTCCCAGGAGAATGAGCAGGTAAATATTAACAAAGTTACATCTCCACATAAGAAAAAAAAAAAAACCAAAACCAAAAAGCATCTGTAAGTTCCAGTCTTTTCAGACGAACTCTTTTTCTTTTGGCATTTAAAAAATACTCTCATTTCCTCATTGTGCTGTGCTTTTTACATGCCTGCATAAGCAGAAAGCCTTATGCATCACAATCCTGCCATGAATGGAAAGAGCCCTCATACAGTCTCACAGGACTTCTTTCGACCTAAATTGGCCTTTCAAACATAACAGCATTGAAGGCTTGGCTTACCCATCCAGTGACTGTGCTGGCTGGGATCTCCAACTCATTGGGAACAGAGAATCTGCTCCAGTTTGGGAGCCAACTGCTGGTGTAACACTGACAGATGCAGGACCCATATGTCCAGGTCTGGGTAGGATGCCTGTATCACTGGCATCTGTATGTCAGCTTTCCTTCTCTGGCTTTACTTCTGGCTGTGCTGATAAACCCGATTGTGAGTCTGTCTGTTGTGGGTCAGCCTACTGCTGCCCTGTAGTTGTGTTTTGTGGATTACCCAGTGGTTCCTCCCTATTAAGGGGTACTATCTGAGCGTAGTATGCATCCCCTAATGCTTTCATGGACCACTACACATGTAAGTCCAGTATTTCTACTGTTCCTGGTGATTTCAGCATAGATGATTAAATCTTGCAGGTGCAGCAAATCTGTAGAATGTGTAAATGTTCATTTCCTGTCTAGTAGCTAGGAAGTTATGCTGATATCATCCATTACCTTTTAATCCTAAACAATATTTTATTGCTAGATGCACTGCCTGGAATTGCAAGTGTAAGATTTGAATGACCAGAAAGACATTTTTATGAAGAGGAAAACACACATCATTAAAATGCTCTTTAATAGTAAAAAATAAAAAAACAAACAAAACCTGTATAAAATTTTTACAAAATACCAGTGACACCTACTTAGATGTCGGCATGTGGCACCCTGGCAGACACATTCTTGAAACCAAAAGAAATAAAATGCCGTTTGGGTAAAATTCTGTGCTCTGCTCTTGCTACTGTTCTTCCTTAGATGATCTGAAAAAGAGACTTTTTATCTCTTGAGAATGAAAAGTATTGACCTAAGTACTTTCGAACAAACATTGATAATACTCACAAATTAATAAATATCAACCATTTCCTTAGGCAAGAAATAGGAATGGCTACTTTCTGTTTAAATTTGGAGTCTACCAAAACCAGAGCTTATCCATGAGGGAGGTGACTGAATCTCATTCTAGAACAAGGCTTAATGGTATGTGCACTCCTATATCCAGCAATAGCAGCTACAAGCACTTCATGCCAAGCCTCCTACACGTAGATAATTTATACCCTCATCAGGAATAATCTATCTGGGAGCTGGGGGAACTTTTGTAGAATGAAAGCCAAATGCTGCTAATTGGCCTTGGCAAACACTGGAAGTGTGGGGGGCAGCACAAAGCCATAGCCTAAATGTGCAAAGACTAGACATGCAGCAACCCTCTTCCTCTCCCACAGCATGTGCACAGCCTTATGTGGCCTAAAATGCAGTCTAAAATGCAAATGTGTGGAATCATAAGTAGACACAAATAAGAATACCTACGATGGCCTCAATGCAATGCCAGTGACAAGAGCAGGCCTTTCCACAGGAAGGTGCATTATCTCCTGCTAGCTAGGTGACATACAGGTTCAATCTTCCACAGGCACAGCTTTAAGAGTCCACAACTAGGTGTTTAACTAAAATACTCTAGGTTTTCTTGTGCAAGCTGCAAAACGTAACAATTAATAACTACAAGATATTAAATACAGAAACTGTTTTTCATTTTGAGGATGTCAAGCTTGGGTTTATAATAAACAAAAGCAAGTATTTTTTTCTTGCTTTGGCAGACTAATACAACATCATATCCCTGAAAATTTGAACTGCTTCATATCTTCTCACATACATTCAAATATTATAAATATTATATAAAAATATTATTTATGTTTAGAACATAATTAAGCCTTAAAATTCTAAACTGTAACAAAAATACANATCTAATACTTTTTCTTCAAAGGGAGGATCATATTAAGCATTTGATTCTGCTTGACGACGTGATTTGTAAAGGATGAAAAACACTACCTTGATCATTATTGTTTCAGACATGTAAATGTAAAAATTGTTTGAGAGAGAACAGAAAAAGAGACAGCAAGTTTAGCAGGAGAGTCTTCCAATGATACTTTTTCAAGTCCCAAACATTTTGTTCTTAGAACTGAGGGCTTACTCTTATTTCCAGAATTGCCTGCAGACTATNCATTCAAATTTTATAAATATTATATAAAAATATTATTTATGTTTAGAACATAATTAAGCCTTAAAATTCTAAACTGTAACAAAAATACACTTTTTATGCAAAATTTTGGTTGTTTTGAATACTGAGACACTGAGTCCAGACTTTTAATTTAAATCTCACCTGTAAATTACCTTCTTTGAGACTGTACAGAGGAAATCTGAGATTCTTTACTACATGTCTGTTACCTATCAGGGCTCCACTAAAACTCTAGCTTTGCTTAATTAATTTTTAACAAAATTAACACTATTTTTCATGCTGTGGACTAAGAAGCATTTGCTGTTATCCTGAAGAAAGCTGACCATTCCCATACTGGTAGTGTGTCCCTTCAAATCTTTTCACTTGATGCTATTTTGGAATAGCAAAAAGCCAGGTGGCTTTATCAATGGCTAGAAAACAGCTCCTACAACTAAGGGGTGACCTCTATAACAACTGTTTTCTACTGTAGGACTCTCTTGCATTGTTAGGAGGACTTCTGAACTCTAGACACAGACATGTACACACCACAGATTTTTCTTTCTTCTTAAAGTGGGCATTAAAGGCAGCTAATCCACCACCTCTATGCGAAAAAAAACCCAAAGAATGAAATCATAACGATTAAAATCTTTATGTTGAGCAGAAGATATAATTGAAGGGAAGAACAGAATAACAGTGCAAAGCAAGCCAATGATACACACTTTAAATCACTAGCTATAATAAATATGTAGGATAGATATTACAATTTACAATACATTAAATCAAACCTGAATTGTGACACTATGAAAGAGATAGTTGTACAGTAATCTAAAACGGTACATATCTAAATAAGAATTTCCTTAAAATGTAAGCAATGTAAAAGGAGAAAATTCATTGGCTAAACGCTGTGCATAATTAACAGAGTCCAGCCCCAATTTGCATCTTTTGTGACTTATGTGTATATGTGCCTAAATGTGATACCATGTAATTACACATAACTAGTTCACTTGTGTAAATGTTATCCCTCTTCTCATAGTCCCCTTTTTAATTTATAAATTCTAATACAATGTCATTTTAGCAGCAACTAATAAAAATAATGATTTAATCAACTTTTGAGATGATATACTTCAGAACAGAGAGTATGCTCTATAAGCCCGATTCATTTATTTCACCAATATTTGTATTCCCTTAAATTTTATGCACTTAAAAGTCTGTAAAGGTGGCTGCACTTTTCAAGTAAATCCAGGAAATACAGAACTAAATCTTCAGGTTTTATGGCACTGGGGAAGTTCAAACACATAGGTTCCATGTCAATATTTAATTTTCTATTTATTTATGCCTCACAGTTGGAAACAAACAAGCAAACAAACAAAAAGTGACTAGCAGATACCTGATATGATGAAATAACTCAGAGTTAAAAGCAGCCTTAAACAATAGCATTCACATGAATCTCAGCTGTCCGTGATCCATTAAAGGGTTTTCTTTACCAGACTAAAACCATACCCCTTCCCAGCTCCCAGGATAAAAAGAGGGCACAGAGTGCTGCCCTTCAAATCCATTGCAGAGAAGTATGAAGGATGTTTAAGGCCTGTTTCTACTGTTTTATTTTTTATAAGACCTGAAATGAGAAATATTTGAAATCTTTGAAACTGTCATCAATGTTTTCAAAAAAGTGATGAAAAATATCAGTTAACTTGCCCAGCATGCCCATGAAACATACTTTTCCCTGTTTTTATTTATTTATATAAAATCAACACTCTTTTCCTTTCTTGATGAATGCTGTGATTGAAAAAAAATGAAAAAAGTTTTCTGAAACAAGGACACTTATTTCCCTCACCTATATCTTTACAAACACTATAGAAGGTATAATTCTTTCTGTTGAACCCACACATTAGTTTATGCTGTCTATACTTTTCAAGCCACCTTACTTCAGAGAAATATAGGGCAAAACCGCAAATCATAGCTGAATGCAGACTCCATTATAGTTCTGTTGATGTACCTGAAGAAAAAAATTCTCCTTCAGCTTCTAGAGGCTGCAGAAACTCCACCATTTCTTTTAATGACCTATTCCCTCTGTTTGATTCAATACAGCCCACTGGCTATGGAAATGACAACACTCAGCAGGTGACAACAAAATGGTCAACAAACAGGGCAGAGATATGTCATTTTCTTCAAATAGTTTCTCAGGAATTAAATGACACACCACTGTATCTGTACATGTCCTGCTCAGATCAATTTTTGTTTTTTATTAAATGAAACTGCACGCTTCTATATATATAGTTTCCATATGAAATGCAGGTTTAAGTGTACTGCTCCAAGCTCCAATTGCAAAACAATTTGCTGCTCCCACACCTCCTCAGTCTCCTTTTAGCATATAACCCCTTGGGCAGCAAGTGCTTGGATGCTGTACCTATGCCATAACTCCAGATTGAAAGCCCTGCCCTTATGGAGTCAATCTGATGCATTTGCTATGACTGGGACAAATTGGAGTATGCAAATTAGCACCTTTTGAGTCTCCTGAACCCAGGAAATTCTCTTGCTACGTGTTCCAGCTAATGGACCTGAGATGTCCTTTGTAACAGTGCTGTCTGTGCAACTCCTTTAACCTTTTCAGATTCTGATCTAGCCTTTGTTCCTAGCCCTTTTTAGAATCGTGCAATGTATCAAGTTAACCTCTGTTATAATTTAAACTGGTGTAACACCAGAGCCGTATCATAGCATACAGTGGCATTTACACGTGTTTAAAGTGCAAAAGAGCATCCAACTACGAAGAGGCCCACAACATTAAAATTTTTAAGAGAGCTTTTTGTGCTTACTTTCATCTCCAAATACTTATCTTTACCCTGAATCTCTTAAACTAGTACAAAATGAACAATTAGATTTCTAAATTTCTAAATAAATTAACATCAAGGTTAAGAGTTGGCCCTTTTATGACAAGAGTATGATCTTCTGAGAAGACTGTCAGTCTACAGAGTACTTGAGGAGTGATTGCAGATCAAGCATTAACAAATTCCTAGGTAGATTTTACAGAAATCTACAGAAAGAAGCAGAAAGATGAAATAGCACTATCCTCAAATCAAAAAGGGAAAGCTGCTACTGGAGATGCCTTGTGCCTGGAAAGGCACACTGCAAAGTAAGATAGTAATCTCTTCTTACCAGAGTCCTATGACTCTTTTTCACAACATTTCAGCATTTACACTGACTTCCTGCCTTTAAAGTGTGTTGGGGTATGGTTGAACAGTTAATAAACGTACATTTCATGTCACCCCAAATTACTGCTTCCAAGTGGATTGTGTGCCTATCTTTCCTCAACACAGCATTTAGTATGCTGCTATTCTCCTCTCTTGCTGATTTTGGGGGTTTTTTAGATTTTATTCCTAATTAAATATTCTTTGGCCCTGTCTACTTAGAATTGTATCTTTTCTAGAAAGTTATACTTTCATCAGGATAGATACAATGTCTTACATCATAAATCCATCATTGTTCATTTTATACTAAGGCACTACCATTTATTACTGTTATATCTCTGTTTTGGAATTACTAAGTTGAACTGTATAATCATCAACTAGTCTAGAGAAAACACAGTTGCATACTAAATGCTTTTGATTTTGGATAGAGATGTAGATTAAATAAATGTCTTTTTTTCTCCCCTTTGTTCAGTTTCTGGACTGCATTTTGTTGAGAGTGTTTAGTGTTCCCTTTGGTTTCGTACTCAAACTCTCTGGATGCCACTTAATGTCAGGAAGAAAACTCATAAATATAGGCTGTACTTGACAACTAGGAGGTTCAGATTCAAAATTTAAGCACACGAAGTAGAGTCAGTATATGCCCTACAGAAATCATTCCCCCATAGAACTTTTATATGATCTCCAAACGTTCAGTTATAACTTGCTCTGTACCTGTTCTGTCTCATTGCATTTATGGACAACTCTTTGCCAATTGCTTTGCTGTGTGGTTTGATCAGTAGCAACAATTTCCTCTTCATTAATCTATTTAATCTCCACTTTATTTTTGGCTACTGATGCATAACTTAACCTCCACTTCATCCCAAAAATTTTTACTTTCAGACGGCACAGATCTATGCTCTCCAACATACTCTTAAGTTTTGTCAGCCTTTTCACATTTTTCTCTTTTCCTTTTTTCTTTGCCTTTGACACATGCTAACAGATGTCAGTTACTAGTCTACCCCTTGAACCCAATGCAGACAAGAAGCTGAACAGTCTTCTTTATTCTCAGAAAGTGTACCACTGACATCATCATTAGCAATTGCCCCTCACAAATTTCCAAGCCAGTAGAAGTCTTTTCTCCTGACACCTTTTACAGCCTGGAAAAATCCTCCATCAGTACTACCATCTGCTGCTTCCTCACCTTTAGTCTTGTGTCGCCATTTCTGTGTTGACTAGTGTTATACAGAGAGAACCTCATCATATAATACTCAGAATGACTGAAAATAATAAATGATAAGATAAATCTTCTCCCTAATATTTTATAGCACTCCAACACTTTCCTGTCTCTTTTCCCACTTTTTAAATTTTCTTGTCAGATGTGACTCCCTTATAATAATTCAAATATTGGAAGAAATGAGACTCCCACTCAGCTATAGTTTAGCCAGTCAACTTCTTTTTTTTCTGTTGCCTCTATCTATTGAAAACACTACAAAGTTTTACAAAACATTTGTGGGGGAAGAAAAATTTTAGAACTTTGTATCTCATTCACTTTTGATTATTCATACTGCTTGACTGATTTTAATATCTAATTAACAATGGGCTTAAAAGGCAAAGTATTGTTACTTTTTTCCCTTCAGGAGAAAGTTCTGTTTCTTCATTACACTGTTAATTGTGTCCATCACTTTTACCATCCAAAATTGTTCACTACTGCAAAAAGGCAAATAACCTTCTCTGTTTACTGTTCTCTAATTTGCCTTAAAAAAACATTTTCACAAATTTTGCCCAATCTAAACTGCTTGCATGTTCAACACATATATTTACAATGTATGGAGAACTTTACTCACATACTCCTCAGCAAAATTTTTTTTTTTAAATGAATGGCATCATTGTTTTATTATATTCTAATCTAGTTATTACAGATTAATAGCAACATCTTCCAAACATGATTAAATACTGTAGTGGAACTGTGGAGTAAATTCTTTCCACTTTTTGTCTAGAAAGCTTGATAGAATACCATTGTTCTCAAAAGTATGTCTATAATTCTACAAAAATAGTGACGGAAATCCAGGACAACACCCATTTGGACAACAGAGAAATGGTATGAAAGTTCCCTTCAAATTTGGTCTTTCATTCTACACCTTCTGTATTTGATAACATTGGCTTACAAACTGGATGATAAAACTGCATTAACTTGAGGAGTATGTGAAAACATTTTCCTGATAACAACTTCCAATTTTTCTGGCTGAAGATGGGAAAAAGCCTTTTATTTTGTAACTACTGAGATATTAACAATCTTTGTTTGCACCCAGTTGATCATTCATGTGACCCTGAGTACTTCTGAGAGTCTCACAAATATAGTTCATTCTGTTATTTGCAGCTATTACACAGCTCGAAGAGTTGGATGGGATCAGCCCCTTGTGCACAATTGTAGATACAGCTTTACTTCAGTTTAGGAGTGTGGGTGGATGGGGTACTAGCTACCTGCAAACAGTGTTAGAGTGCTCACTTGGAGTGAAGAAACATTGATTTTCCTCTTTCCTGAGAAATTTAAGCTTATCTGACATGCTCCAGAAAACAAACCAATGACTCAGCTGCTCTATATGGTACTGACATCATCTGGAATGATTCACTAGAAACCACAGAAATTGTATTCATCTGCACATTTACTTCACAATTTATAAAGGCCCCTCTTTGAAGCAGAGTAGTACACTAAATTGACAAATAGGTTATATTTGTATAGTTTCATGTTAGTCTTATTATTACAATGTTGGATACGTTATTGAAAAACATTTTAAAAAGAAATAAAACTATTAGAATGAGGGATGTTATTAAATTCTTATCAATGTTAGCAATTAATTAGGCTTTTTACACCCATAGGATGTGGGTGGTTTGTTTATTTGTTGACTTTAAATAAAGAAGAACTAAAATAACAATAATGGGTTTAATAGCCCACGGTTTCTCTATAGGATGAAGGTAAAGAGACAAATCATCCATGAAGTTCCACCCACCATCAGAGGCTTTCAGTGGTTTAAAAAGCATGTGAACCAAGACTGCCTTTCATGCATGGAAAGTCTGGGACTACTGCATGGGGTAAAGCCAAATTGCAGCATTTGAGCCATTTGTAGCTTCCAAGTAGCTCAGACCCTGCTCCCATTCTAGGGTGACATTCCATGTTCAAGGCTGTGGTGATACTGAGGTTTCTAGGAAGTAAAACAAGGGCTTATAGGCCTTATGCATATTTCAGGTGACTTTGTTGGGTCCCCTTGGACACAACTGGACATCCACTAAAGGTATCCTCTGTACATTGTTAACCAATTCATTCAAGGTAAGTGGTTTGTGGTTTGTGACTTTTGACTCAATAAGGAATACAACCTATAGGATCAGATTGTTTTCAATGAGGTTGTTTTTCCTTGGATCTTAATGAGAACCTGATTTTTCTTCTCTCATTGAATCTGATACTGCAATTACAAAGATTTTTGTTCTCCACAAAATACTTAATGGGAGAGAAAGGTACAACACAAAGTAAAAGGGAAATGCAAGTCTCATAAAATTTCCAAGATAACACTGAACAAGGCTTATGAAAAGCTTCTAGGAAGGTAGGTGGGGACCTTTATGGAACAGAGGAGAATTCAGTAACTGTCATCCACCTGTAAATCACAGGTGCAAAACAGATCTTGCTAAGGGAATAAATGAGATTGGTAGTCGGGCTTTTTCTCTGTCCAGTTCAGTAGCTCAATTCTATCAAATCTATCAAGATTATCTAATGTGCAATAACTTTAGGGACATAGCAGAAATTAACTATGGTCTTCCAATTATTTTGATTTTGGATTATGTTTGGTTTGTTTGTTTCTTTGTTTTTGTTTGCATGTTTTGAAACTCACTGTACAAATCTACATCATAAAGGTTGTTCATGCCAGTGCTCACAATTGAACATGCCCACAAAAAGAAGAAAAGGTTACACTTTTTGTTGCACTGACACTTTGATATCCTTCCAATATGAGGATTTCTTCACACAAAATGAGGTAGGACAGTAGTGTAAATACTGAGCGTCCACTACTAAGACAACTAGTGTCGAAGTTACTGTGTATGTAATGAGTACAAAATGCCATATGAAAGTGTTAGAGTTTCTTAACAGTTGAATAGGCACTGCTGAAGCAAAGAATGCAATTATGAAAGTTATCACTCTTGTGTGCAGAAATACAAAATGTGTACTGCTCACTACAGTTCAGATACACACTCCTATTATTATTACTTATACCATCTTCCCATCCTAGCCTGACTTTAAAACTATTCAATTTTGATTGATTCCAAATATTTAGTCTTTAAAAAGGCACTGGTGTTTTTAAAAGAAGAAACATATATTTTCAAAATATTAAATTTTATTTGAAAATAATGTACATTATACTTTTAATTGTTTTACAGTTCAAATTGTAAGGTGTGTTCTTTTTTGTTCAAGAAATTTAAAAGCAACTAATTTAAATATGCAAAATTATCTTGAGTTGTTCATACGTGAACTTAAAAGCCATGCAACACAGGAAAATTAAGTAATTATGCCTCCAAGTTATTTACTGCAATTAAGCTCATTTATCATATGCAAATTAGTGCAAACTGGTCTCATTAGTTACTAAATTACTCAATATGAGCTGAACAATGTAGCACTCCAGTTTGTAATGAAAAATCCCTGTAGAGGCAAGCAGTATCAATTAAGCTAATTTGCATATGCAAATATATTCACTAACTTTCCCTTTTCTCTATATTTAGTTCTACATTTCCTGATCATTCCTGATTACAAGAAGACTATAGGGTTACTGACCCTTTTTCACACCTTCTCAATAGCAATGAAGTTACAAAAAAAAATCCAGAGGTCCTGAAAAATTAATGAAAATCTTGCTAATTTTTACAACCAATTTTAGCCAAATTTTTAATTGTAGGCATTGGAAATATTTTTTTTACTGGATTTAGTTGACAGACAGATATATATACAGAAATAAAAAATATATCTATTCTTGTTATAACACCACTTTTCAGAAGAAAAAGAACGTACAAGACAAGAAAAACAAAGCCCATAATTTAGCAAATCAAAAATCTTGTCAAAGATTCATTAACATATTGCCATTATCTACTTTTCTCCTTCACTACGTCCTACTCTGCTATTCATAATTCAGGTGATTTTACTTGGAAAACATTTAAAAGACACTACACTGCCATGAGGATGCTGATGTAATAGTGTTTGAGCAATCATCTTTTGTGGTGTCTTTATTTCCACAAGCACAGAATGGATAGTGCCTTTGGCTTCAAACCTACTACTGGGAATCTTTTCAGCATGATATTCAGCAATCAGCTGTGGCCTGGAGATTTCTTGACATAGAATCATACAATTTTAGACTGATTCAGGTTAAAAGGGTCCTTAAAGATTACCTAGCTCCAACCTCCCTGTCATGGGCAGGGAACCGTTCACTATTCTAGGTTGCTCAGAGCCCCATCCAACCCAGACTTGAAAACTTCCAGGGACGGGGCAGCCACAGATTCTCTGGGCAATCTGAGCCAGTGCCTCACCACCCTCATAATGAGGATGCGCACGAGTGTTGGACTTCATATGTAAGCAAAGTATAAGCCTCTTTGTATATCTAGATTTCCACAAAAGACAAATGCAAAGATGCATGCAGCCTTACTCAAATGAAGACCTTTAAAAGCATTAAATTCTCTCTTATCAGGGTTTTTATTAAATTTTTCATCTCTGAATTTATGTAAAGGTAAGAGTGTGCTGATTTTTTTTGGAGTTGATGAAGTCTGCCATTAACAGAACAGAATTAACTGTATGATCCCTGAGCACAAATGCTATCTCAGATCAAAATCAGTAACTTTTTCACTTTTATTTTTCTCATGATGGGTAGAGTTTTACTTTTCTATTTTCTGCACTTAACTGCATATGGGAGAAAACCTTCAGTACCTGTATCAGTCATGAATTAAGCAGTATTTAAACATTTGATTCCCTAATAATAATAAAAAAATGGATGAAGGCATTCTTCATTCAGTGATGATGAAACATAAGCATTATTTGTAAATACATGTATTTAATATGTATGGCATGACTAATGTATATAATATATACCTAGACATGTATATAATGCATACCTGCTTGTAGACTCAAAATGTGAAAATATCGCAAGATGTACCTCCATTTCTGTTTTTGTAATGTCATTTCAAATAAACTACTCTTTTAAAATCTACTGTATTATGCATATTTGTCTATCAATAAATATTGAAGTATCAAAATATTAAAAAGATTAGAGAGGCTCCTTAATTTCTGAGCTTACACTTAACCCAGTCTTCAAAATATTAATAGCAAAAGGGATTACACAAACTATTAATTCAAATTCTTCAGATAGCAGACTCTGAAATCGAAATTCTCAAGGTATAATCAAGGTTGTTTACTTCACTTGCAAACAATACTTATCATGATACTTATTTGAAAATAATTTCTGTGAGTAGCAGACTAGGTGAGAACATGTTAGAACTGTATTCCACCACGGAGTCTGCCCAATTGTTGTTTTAAAAATCGTCTTGTCTTCTGGTAATTATATTTCTATCTATTAGACCACAAGGCAGTACTTTGAAGTTTATTCTGATCTGTTTAAAGTGGTGCATTTGAATGCATGACCCAGGTTTTTCTCAAAGAGGGTTGATTGCTCTGCTAAAATAAGACAAAATTTTAACATCTCATGATAAACCTGTCACCACTATTAATTCATATTGTCCTTTATCCATTGTCAACAGTCTATCTATCAAATATCAGAGCAGAAATTCCTATTATCAACTGAGAGATTGGGAGAACTTTGATAAAAGCATCCTATTTGAAAAGGCCACACCTCAACAGATGTTCAACAACAGGCTGATGGTAATTTTGAATTAAAATCCTCAGTTTTGAGTACAAGCGCAATAGAGGGGTTTCTTTAGTAGTAGTAGTATGATGAAGTTATATCCTGAAAACACCTTAATTTACCACAAATAAATAAATAAAACAACAACAACAAAACAAAACAAAACAAAAAAACCAAACCAAAACAAAAAACCACAAAAAACCACAAAATCAATCCCCTCCCCCCACCAAAAAAACCCCACAAAAAATCCCAACAACCCATAAGTATAATCTAGTTAAAACAAGTATAAAAGTTAATACACAGTGAGTGGAAAAACTCAAATATTAAGTAGTTTTCAAAGCGGCCATCCTAGGTTTTTCCATTCTCATCCATAAGAGTCACACTTAATACCTAAAGAGTGTCAATGAATCAGTCTCAATGAGGTTTTATTTATGTATTTTATATATATATATGTATATATATTTATAAATACTATGTAGAAAACATACCTTTAGGATATATATGTTTACACACTCAACATACCGACAAACTACATGAATTGAAATATCACAAAACTGCTAGTTCTTAATTTTTTCTACATGTATGAGACAGCATAATAGTATTCCTGACTAATATGCAAACACAATACTGTAGATACCTGGTGCAGATCTCTGACACAGTAACTACAACAAAAGTATTTGCTTACAGAATCAAAAACTTGACCTAGACCTCTGCCAGGAGTGCACAACTAAGCAAATCATTTCATTCATGATTCTTGTTCCAAAGAGAAATTAATTCTACTGGTTAATTTAATGTTTTCCTAAAATTATCTTTGTTGCTATTCTGCATTTAGTTACTTTATAAAGACGTGAAAATTCTGACATTATCTATAGTGCTTTTGAATAACAGCTGAGTTAGTACAGAAAGATAGCACTCAATCATTTCAAATTAAGTGGAATATTTCTCATGATAATATCCTAATTTACCTCTCTCGTACCTCTCAAAAGATAATACACCAGACAATATTTTTGCATTGAGAAGCTGTGTACATTGCTAAATAAGAACAGTTATTCAGTACCACACTTGGAAAAGACTGTGTGGGTTTTATTTCCATAGTTCTGGGTTTGCCTTACTGCAAAGCACATCACATTTTCTTCTTATTGCTTGTACTCCACATTTGATCATCCCAACCGAAGAAAGTGTGTAGTGACACTGGCAAAATAAATCATGCACAAGAATGTTTCCATTGGGTCATTGTTTTTCAGTTGAGTCTTCCTGGAATATGACGACTTGTGTCATGTGACAAACTTGTCTGACAAATACCAGACAGTTTTCAGCCCACAGCTAAGAGGTATGCTTCTATTCATTTTTAAATCTCTCAAAATTTGTGATATATAACTGTGACAACTGGGATATCATGGAGAAAAACAGTGCTCATAAACCAAAGTGGGGAAAACCCCCCTAACCCTAAACTGACACACGCATGACATAAGACAAATCACCAACACAAAACACTAGTGTGTATACACATTCACACAAACACATAAGGGCATTCTGCAAGCAAACACCTACTACACAATTCTAAACAACATAATATAGTTATTCAGCTAAAATAACACTTGCCTTCCCTCTCATCAACAGTCTCTCAGTTATGGACTTTTGAAATGGAAGAAATATGTGCATAAAAAAAATTTCATCAATATAAGTGCTGACGACAATGCTATTTAAATTATCAGCAGAAATATGACTAGGTAGATATTTTGTTTTTTCTTGGAAAAGCCATTTTTTTACCTGTAAAATATGACTTCCCAAATGTGATTCAAATACTTCAATGGCAAGGGCACTGGGACTTCTCCTGCGCTGGGCACCTATAACTGAATAAAAAACAGTTATGTTGCAAGGTCTACACATTCATTTCTCATGCATCCTCATCACTGACATTAGCTCTTTAAATGTTTTGCATCTTAATACATCAGTGTTGATTTAAATTTTGCCTTCTACATACTGTATAAATTTGGTAATTTAATATTCAAATTTGTAGGATAAAAAAAGAGATTTTTTTAAACCAACCTACTTAAATGTCCACTGAATCTGGAAATTACTTGTTTGTTCAGATATATCTCAAATCCCTGTAGGTTTACGGAGATGAAAGCATGTAGAATTTAGTGAAAAATACTATTGAAAAAGAGATTACACATATTGTAAATGTTTTGAAATGTGGGGATAATATAAATATTACTCATGAATTAGGAAGTTTACTCTACTAGTTTATCTGAGAGGTTTATCTGAACATGTTATTATTTGAAACTGAAATGAAATAAACACAACATTAAAAAGTCAACATTTGTAAATACATCTAGTATTTAAATCAAAGTTCTCCTCAGCGTAGAGAAGTATTTTAGTATCCCAGATATCCATGTTAGTTGCTGGAATAGGTACTTGAAACTTCAGCTTCTAAATTATATAGTTTAAAAGTACAAACTGAGTAACTGTTAGTTATGCTTCAAAGGCAGCAGTGACTACAAAAAAGGCTGAGAAATCACACAACTAATATTCTGTTAAACTCTATATGCCAGGAACATAAAGCTAGAAATTAAGTCTGCATATAACCAAATGTGGCTATCTACTGTAAGCTGAGGTTTCTTCTTAGGCCTAGGCTAGCTTTCCCACATGATCAGACAAAGCCAGAGCACAGAAAAGAAGGTACAGGGCTGCAGGAAGATTCCTTTCCTATCTTTGTGACCAAACCAGGCACATCCATAGCAAAGAGAAGAGGCAAAGTTCATTCTGCACCCTTCTAAAGTGTGTACAAAAGCATTTACATGCCAAGACCCTGATGAGAGACTAATGCCTCTGAAACCATCACAGCACTAGTCCATCTTCACGTATTGCTGTCTTTACAGTGTATGATAAGAAAAATGAAATATCAAGGATCCACTAAAACAAGCAGAATGAATGACTGCCATTACTGAACTGGCCAATTTAACACCAATGGAAACAAAATATGGAGCAACAATTTCTTAGTCTTATGATACTGGCTGCCAAACATGATATCAGTAGGAAAAGATAAATGCCAAGTAATGACAGTCATATTGACCTGAAAATGTAATATCATTTCTTATTGATGTTTCATGTAATTTCCTTGCAGGAAATTCTAAGCTATTTATACTGGGCAAACAGGTGGCTTCATTGCTAATAGATTCAGGCAATAGCTCATAATTACAAATGGAGAGTGCTGTAGAGCTGGTATTTTCTAAGTCCACCTCTTTTCTCATATTCAAGGACATGGACACTAACATCTTGAAAGAAAAATCTTCAAGACTGTATTTCTTAGAAAAACTTTAGC
Source organism: Illadopsis cleaveri (assembly GCA_013399915.1). Lineage (NCBI taxonomy): Eukaryota > Metazoa > Chordata > Aves > Passeriformes > Timaliidae > Illadopsis > Illadopsis cleaveri. Next base: position 298,387 of record VXBB01003584.1, on the reverse strand, counting down.
TTTAGATGTGGAACTAAACAAAATATATAGCACCATAAAGATTTTCAGTATTCTGATCATGATTGCTGTCAGTATGATGGTTTGTACAGTTATTTCATTTATAATCTTTCAGAAACAAAAAAGCAAATTAAGTTTTGGTTTGCTAGACATTGCTTCATAGTAGTCTCCATAAGAGCATTGTAAAGACCAAAAAATCACCCAACATGTAAACCTGCAACACCTCCCTGAAATCCTTCAGGTCCCTTCTTTCATCCATGTAGCCTGTGTCATATTTTACACACATTATCTGAACACACCAAAATTGGGAATTTACCTTTCAATTAACTTTCTGTTTCCTGCCCATAACCTTACGTTACCGTCCACTACCACTTTAAAGTGTATCCATTACTTATTGAATCCAATTTTATGATGTTAATTGCAGGGCTTCTGGATTTAAATATCATAATTTCAATGAAGTGCCTGAAGTCAATGCAACACTCTTTAAAACAGTATGTTGAACCTTAAATGACACTTACGGGTAAGTCATCTCTCCTTCAAAATTGGGACTGTCAGTTCTATACCTCATATGAAATCACTTTAAGGTCAGTGAGTTAACTAGAAAACAAGAGGGGGTCAGATCTTAGCTTTAAAATTTGTCAGTTAAATCCTCTATTGATGACTGCATACTTGTGGCTAGTACATATGTAGACAACTATCTTGCAGTACTTTCATGCCGTTCAGTTCACTGACATTTTTAAAGCACTAGAACTCTTGGATTTGTGTGTCTTGCTCTTGGTCAGGCGACGATAGTTCCTAATTTTACAACCACGATAATAGATTACACAGAAAACTATGTTTCTGGTAGCCATGCTGCAACTCTTTTTTGATAAATAAATATTAAATATGCACCTTATTTCATGCATTTCCGTAACTATCATTCTTCATATTTTGAGGAATGAGACAAGAATACTTAGACAAATATAGGACAAGAGAAATTTAAATTATTTTATCATTTGGATTCATTGTCTCATTATTGTACTTACTAGAGCTTTCAAGTTTTCTTGGTACCTATTTGCAGCAGAAGAAATATGCTATTTTGGGTATATAAGCGCATACTACATTGATACCTTGCAGAAACACGGCACTCTCACAGTCCAGTCACAGCACAAAACCTCTTATTTGTATTGAATGAATTGTTGGCATACCAATAGACGAAAGGAAGACATAGACTGAAAGGTTTGGATTAAAAAGCAGGCCCAATGTTATTTTATTCTAAAATTTCAAAACATAAACTGTAAATACTGGACTGGCCTCCATCACACAAGCCAC
>VXBB01003584.1:194768-293539 GCA_013399915.1 Illadopsis cleaveri | reverse complement strand
AAATCACTTTAAGGTCAGTGAGTTAACTAGAAAACAAGAGGGGGTCAGATCTTAGCTTTAAAATTTGTCAGTTAAATCCTCTATTGATGACTGCATACTTGTGGCTAGTACATATGTAGACAACTATCTTGCAGTACTTTCATGCCGTTCAGTTCACTGACATTTTTAAAGCACTAGAACTCTTGGATTTGTGTGTCTTGCTCTTGGTCAGGCGACGATAGTTCCTAATTTTACAACCACGATAATAGATTACACAGAAAACTATGTTTCTGGTAGCCATGCTGCAACTCTTTTTTGATAAATAAATATTAAATATGCACCTTATTTCATGCATTTCCGTAACTATCATTCTTCATATTTTGAGGAATGAGACAAGAATACTTAGACAAATATAGGACAAGAGAAATTTAAATTATTTTATCATTTGGATTCATTGTCTCATTATTGTACTTACTAGAGCTTTCAAGTTTTCTTGGTACCTATTTGCAGCAGAAGAAATATGCTATTTTGGGTATATAAGCGCATACTACATTGATACCTTGCAGAAACACGGCACTCTCACAGTCCAGTCACAGCACAAAACCTCTTATTTGTATTGAATGAATTGTTGGCATACCAATAGACGAAAGGAAGACATAGACTGAAAGGTTTGGATTAAAAAGCAGGCCCAATGTTATTTTATTCTAAAATTTCAAAACATAAACTATAAATACTGGACTGGCCTCCATCACACAAGCCACAGCTAGTCATCTAAATCTCTCACCCTGTGGATGGAACCATCAGCAGCCACAGCTCAGCCACTCACAGAAAACTTGAAAAGCAAGAGATTTAAGATTTATTTCACAACATCTATAAATCAAACTAGCTCAGCAACCTTCACAGACCTAAAGGTGTGGATGCACATCTTTTTTAAAAAATGTGGATTCTCTTTTAAATGCAGACTCCCTACCGAAACAAAATACTGAATGCATGAAATAAATTTCTTCTTTTGAGTTACAGGAAGCAGGGGAAATGAAGATGTGAAGGCTGAAGAATGTGTACCAAACTGCAGAAGGAGTCACAATGGAAACAAGTTTCAAACCCAGGTTAAATTCTGCCAAGCTTCTCCTGTTTTAGCAGTATGAACAAACATCTCTGAACAGACTTTTTCACATGTAGTCATATTTTGTATTGCCTACATTTAGCTGACAACGTTTAACGCTTGAATGCACAAATTAATCAAAAAGTTGGATGAAACAATATTTGTACTAAATATTGACTTTTAATACTGACAAGAAGATAGAAAGATTGCTTTCACATGTGCACTTTGTAATGCTAGAGCAGAAGAATCTGTCTTCGAAAATGTTTTACTTTCCATGGCATTGGACTATGACTTTTACTATCCCAACTGACATGTGTATTCCTGGCATAAGATTATTCCATTAAAAAAACAAATTCTAACTGTTCACTAGTTCCTCTTTAAAATTCCTCCCTCAGTGACTAATCTGGCTACGCATGAGGCGAAGGAAGAACCACCTTCCTTTCAGAGTGTCTTGGGGGCAGTCTAAACATGTTTAATGCAACCGCAAGAGCATTTGCAACTGTACTACAAAAAGTGGGAAACTGTGGAAAAGAAAAATGTAGACTGCCCAGTAAAGATTTCTGTGCATCCTGAAGAGGAAGGATTTCCTCCTAAACACAGTTCTAAGCACAGACCAAAGATGTTCACTGTGGCCATACTGGTGAAGACAGAGCTCTAATAAAGCATAAGCAGTATTCTTTGATCACTACGAATGGAAGAGCAAAACATGAGCACAACCATCAGTTTCCCCTAAAATCTTCTGTGAAACTTTGCATGACACCCCTCAATATAAACTGCTTTGGGGGAAAGTTGTGGAAAATTCAGACAAAGAGTTTTTAAATTCTGTTGGTTTAATAATAGTTTAAAAACTAAACTGAACCTTTAAATTCATTTCCCTTAACCTTTATTTACTCCCAAAAGCTTTTTCTCAACTAGTCTCAAAGTCCTTATGTTTTCAATTCAATTTTGTTGATTTGGCTAAGAAGAACTCTTTGTACAGTTGGAAGCAGAGGCGGACATAGGGCCACCACGCTACAACCTTTTAGACAATCTGCTCTCTGAAGGAAGAATTATAAAGAATCAGAGCTCATCTTGAAGAGCTCTAATTATGACTGCTAATAAAGTCAAACTTTAATTAGCAAAGCCTGAGCAGATCTACATAAATATGAAAGTTTATAAACACCCCACCAAAAAAAAAAGAAAATTACCAGCTTTATTCATAAAATATGAAACCATATCAGGCTAATTGCACAGCAGCTTCACATAGGGTTGGCTAATATTTTTGCCCATAGGTATCAACAAAATTTATGATTGTGTCAGAGGGGAGAGCATAAGAAGCAGAGTGGTCTGATGATTTTATGTGCAAAACAGTTCACAGCATGAGTGTGGCTATAATCTTTTAAATATTCTTTCCCAAAATGTAACCTTTTTCTTTCTTTCTACTCTGAAACAAAGATCTATAGAAATGGCAATACAATTTCTAATATATTTTCCTTGGTGTAGAGTATATTCTAGATGAAAATGTATCTTTTGTGATTTCTATGAACAACTCCAAGTGTTCATGAAAGAAAATGGTGGTGAATGTGGCAATCAAGGTGGTTTTACAGGAAGAGGTGCAATGTCATCTTGAAATCTTGGGGCTTTTTGATGAAACATATTGATTAATCTGGAAATTTTTAAAAGCTGTGTTTTAGAAAAGACAGAGATGCTGACTTCAGGGCTAAACTGAACAACAAAGGATTCAGTCTCAGGGAAGGATGAAGTTTATACCAACATTACACTCCAGTATTTCTGCATGCTAACATTCCCAGAAGCTTTTTTTAAAAAATAATTACTTCATGTTTAATACCTTGTGATGAATATATTTTTCTTCTTGATTGTTCCTTGCTATCCCATTTAAGACTGATTCTAAGTTTTGAAAGAAATCTCCAGCAAGAGAGAACCCTTCTGCCTAGAAGTTGAGGACATATAGACGTATAAAAGATGTATATTCAAATCCTGATCTAAAGTGACATAAGAGATGAACAGCATGATGTAAGCAGAGATGCTGCCCTCAGATTTGGAAAGGGTATCCAAAGAAATTAAATTATGTCACCAGTTACCTCACTGTAAGCCATCATATGATCCAAAATTTAGGTTGCTTATGTGCCTTCACAGATGGGAAGAAGAAATAAATTTAGATGGAGCTGCAACATATGTGGAAAGGTATTTTATCTTGGTTTAGTAAAGCTATGGGAACCATTAATACTGTGCCATTACCAATGAAGTATCACAGCAATAAAGTATCAGAACAAATTTGTTGCAAAGGACTACATACAAAGACGTATAATGCAATATACGATATTCAACTTACAAAGCTAACAATAGCACATCAAATCTGTATTTTTGCATACAAGAATGCCTCATATTCTAGATATCCATCTGCTGGTCACTGGTAAAGAGCAAGAATTCATTACTGGGGAATCCATGGTTGAGAAAGTAAGCCTAAACTTTCCATGGAATAACCTATTAGTCATCGAGAATGAATTGGTTAATTAATGAAGGTATTATGTAACACAATTACAGGTGTCCCTTATTATTATCAGTCATTCATCTCTGAAAAAGCTCCAGAAATTAAAAGAAATTTTAGCAAAACTTGCTTTTCAAGTTGATTAATACTTCTAAACTTTTTTTAATAGCTTTTTTAGTTTCAATAACTTAAATCTGATCAAATCAAAATGTTGTCAAAAAAGCAGAAGGTATTATATCACTTGGTAATTGAACTGGAATCATTAGATTTGAAGACATAATATGTCTCTCCCTTGAGAAACATTCAAAATTAATGGAAAAAAGAAACAAGATAAGTAACTGACATAGTGTAAGTTTTCTTCTGTTTTAGGAGCCTCTTCCTTCTCCAATTACCTTCATTGGGTTTATAGGTCTGCTCCTTTCCACAGGATTTGTTCTTTAGAGGTTGGAGGAAGGGTGGGTAGGAGGAAGAGACAAAGTTTATTAAGTCCTAAATATCTCCTTTTTTTCCCCTCTTCTCTGAACTTCTAAAAATCAGAAACCCCAACAACAAAATAAGTATATTTTGTGTTCTCTCCTTGATAACTAGCACTGTTTCTTAATTAGCACATACTTGTACATTTAAGAGTTTATTTCAAAGATTTTTTTTGTTTGTTTGTTTTCACTGTAAAGGATGAAATCTTTGCTGTGCAAGAATTTCCAGTCATCTAAGCAAAGAGAGTTCTCCATCTGTGGCTGGGGGCGGGAGCACTGGCCTTTCTCCCACACTGTAGTAGTTACTATAGGAACTATTGTGCCTCCTTGAAAAGGGCTACAGACAGGGTGATTAAAATTCTTCATGGGAGAACCCCCACTCTTCTCCCTGACAATGAAATTCTTCAGGGAGAGGGCGAAGCCTCCAGTTCAAGAATGGCAGCACCTGAGGGAGTGATGTGGTAGACAGAATCACCCCTGCTTTAAATTGAAGCACAGGGAAAAAAATACAAGGGCCCATATACTTGCATTTATTTTATTCCCTTCCCATGAAATTCAGAAACATTGGCAAGAACTAGGGAGAAACAGAAGGAATAAATAACTTCATACAGTCTCCAACATGTAGAGGACAACGCAGAAAGTAAAGAACAAATACTTTCAATTCAAATCAGCAGCAGGAGAAGAAAAATAATTAAAGTAGGATAGGAGCTCCCCAGGAAATCCATCTGCTGTAAAGAAATCAGGAAAAAGTCTACAGAAGCATGGAAGAGAGAGATCAGGTAAAGACAGATGAGTGAGGCAAGGGAGAGGGACACACAAGGTGGGGTGAATCAAGGGCTTAAAAACCTAGGAATTTATCAGTCCTTTAGATAAATGCCCACCCCGAGGGATTTGGCTCTACAAGGAGAAAAAATGCATAAAACATTATGATTGCATGAAGAAATGAGTGATGAGTCTGGATTACTTACTCAGATACCACAGTAAGACCCTTACTGGAATAATAGTTCTATTGTCTTATTTTTAAACCAGTATCACAATTCCTCTGAATAGAAAACTGCTGCCACCCCTTTACAGGTCCAATGCTACAGAAATGGCTAGTGTCACTGATTCTGTTCTCAGGAGGAGGACAGGGTATTAACATCAAGTCAGAACAGTGTTATATAGTGTCAGACTATACTTGCTGGTAAAACTAAGAGGCCTACATCTGTTGTCTTGCCTTTTTTTTTTTCCAGTCTGATCCCAAAGGTTCATGTTATGACATTTGTAACATCTGCTACAAATGCGGAGGTAAGTCAGGCACAACCTTATTACTTCCAATCTAACGCTCCATCCATCCACAGGGCTTTCATATGCCACCAGGATGTCAAAGCGACCAAAAGCTGTTCTATCTACACGAAGCAAGATGTAATATATTTCTGAAAGTCAAGAAAAAAATCCTGCTTTGTTATGTCTCCCCTTCTTTTGTTGTCTTAAATTTTGGCAATGTTATTTCAGAATTTTCTGTGAACAAAACAGGCGAGCCTCTCCTTCTTAGAGCCAATACAATTGCCTTTTAATGCCTTAGTCAGCGGTGTGTTGAAAATTGGCAAGCTGTAATTCACATCTTTCCCTGTTTTCACTAACACTGAAACATATCCAGATTCCCCTTCTATACTGAGGTCTGCTTTCTTGCACAGCCCCCTTTTCCTTCCATACTTCTCACATGATTTTGGTGGGCTCGCTGCATCGTTTTAATGACAAACTTAACTTTTTTCAGTCCTCAGTGGTAAAATGCAACTCCTGGCAGACAAAAAAATACTTATTTCATCTGTGGTAACAAAAAAGTAAATGAATAAGGAAAACAATAAGATGCTTTATAACTAGCATTCTTTCTATTAGCTTCTATCTAGTCTTATGAACTTTTATTCTATCTATGAACTTCTATTGTTATATCCACAATACTTGTAGATTCCAGTATTCCACTGTGAATGGGCTAGGCTACTGTATGCTGTGAGGACTATGCAATCACTGCCAAGTGTCTGCACAGGAAGCCAACCATTTGCTATATGGCTAAAATCACCCCCTAAAGAAATTCTTTGAGAAACACATATAACCTCTTCTGACAGCAAGTGGATCGTAATTTTAGAAACTAACAGCTTTAGATGTTAGTGAGCTAGGTAATATGTTCCACACTCGGTATCATACACTAAAAATAAGACAAATTTCACATTTGATAGAAGTAATTTAAATTCATTACAGGGGCTGCAGAACACTACATGGTAGCAAGTGAGAAGGAAAACCCAGTGTCTGATGACATAAGCCGTTGTAGGTCTTGGATCACCTGCATTTCTGCCATATTCACTTTTTTTCTGCCTTACTATCACAGGCTAAGTTAAAGAACCCTCCATACATACACCCAGCTAAGAAAAACACAGATCTCAGATCTCCTTATGTTAAAATGAACACTAAAATTTGAAAGTATATCAAATATTGCTGTTGGCAAATGTAGGAGCCACATCCAGTGCCGGAATATAAAATCCAGCTGTGATGTAACCAGACAACTACTGACTAATGCATCATTATTCTACCAAAGTAAGTGACATACTGAAATGAATCCAACTGTTTAAAGTTATTTCTGGTTCTAAGGTGACTTTAGAGCTTTACTACTTCTACAGACTTGGCTTTATGACTGACACATGTAGGTGGTGGATTTGTTTGTAGATTTTTTCCTTCCTTTTGGTCAAGTTAGTCAGAAAAGATTTAATGAAGATTCATAAATGAAATGAGACTGTGTACAAGTCTGTAATCAATTCACAATTTCAGGGAAGAAATCTTTATCCGCTGCCAAAACTGAACCATGTAATTAACTGAGGATTCTGGTAAGAACCAACTGTGCCACTAGTCAATTATTTTTACTTGTCTTCCAGCTGCGGCTTCTGTCTGTTCATAAGAGAGACTGCAAGAAAATGTAACTATAGAGAATTTGGTGATTTCAAAAAAATAACTGAAGAAATTTAAGGAGATTACCAAGACCATCTGTAGTAGAACCACAACAAGTTTTGAAAATCTATTGCAAATGGTTCTCAATTTCTCACTAGAAATTTTCATCAAGAACTCTTATAAGAACTAAAATAGTATTTTGGAATTGCTGAGGACTGAAAAATGACCATGCATAAGCTGCAATGGAAATCCCCAAGTCCTAATGAAGCAGTCTTCAGAGGAAGTAGTACAACACTGTTAAGTCATGACAACTGGGAGATGGAACTGCTTCTTTTCAAAAGCACTGCTGCTTATTAATTAATTTAAAAAAAGAAGGAAAAAAAAGGGTTGATGCAAAGCCCCTGTGGGAAAGGTTTTCCAGCACATCCAGCAGTTTGGATTGTATTCTTAATATATATGTATATATATGTGCACTACTACTAGTAATAATCTGTTTCAGCAGTTTTTAAGGAAACAATCTGTTGGAAATCCCAATGACTAGTAAGAAGAATAGTTAAATCTTTACTGGAAATATGATGTAGTCTTTAAGTGTTTGCTAAAGTTAAAAGAATTCATACAGTTCAAGCTGAATGAGATTGAAATAAATTAGGTTAACATGTTTTCTGTTATTATTATCAGCTCCAGCACACAACACAAGGTGCTTCCCCCTTCATTTACTGTAGGATCTTTTTAAATAGTCATGTGAGAAAAGTCCAGTTTCCTTGCCTTTGAAGACAGCCTAACAGGGAAGTAAGACATTAACTCAGAAGACAGAATACTAATGGAAGTGAGAGCTTAGTAGTGACAAAACAGGAAGAAAATTCTACAGCCAAGGAGAACGTGTGTAGACACAGCATTTACTTCATCAGAGTTACATTCATTAGCATCAGGAATTAATTTAGCTGAAGATTCTTTCCGCAGTGAGGGAAAACATTTCTGTTATTTGATTATATCATAGCTAAGATTCACACTTGCTACCTGAAAAAGTCAAGCCTGTCTGGCAATAAGAGAAAAAGCAAGGCATTCACCATTCAAAATATATCTTGAACACCTTAAACATAAAAGTTCAGGGTGTTATTGTCACCAGATATTTTATTACACTTTAGCAAATGAACTTAAAGGCATCAGAATTCATTCCCACACAGTACTTGAATCAGACATGGACACAGATGGTTACCTTGACTTTGGGAGCAAAGTTTTATTTTGCAAGATAACACTGTCTTTAAACCAGCTCTTTTGCACTTTCTATTAGCACTGATAAATACATTTTTGTTTCTCTCTTCTTAAGAATTTTACAATTATACTGATAATGTATTGCATTTGGTTAGTTCAAGAATTACTTTTTAGTATTCATACCCAAACCTAATATAATACAAGTATGTACTTGCTATAAAGAGAAAAATTTCCTTGATACAATAATTCAACAATCTGTGAGCTGAGATTTTACTGAAATTGTGTCCTTTTCCTGCTTGTATTTTACTGCTTTCCAACATCACCTTTTAATTCTTAAACATATTTCTTGTGCTTAATCCAATTGAAGAACTAGATTTACACAACTATGTACTTTTTAAATCAAGCTCATTAATTTAACAGACAAGATTATTTTTCTTAGAGTATGATACAATATGATACTTAAACTAAAATACAGAGCTGAATGAAGACTGCTCAAACTCAAGACAGAAGATACCTCTTTTTCAGTCACCCAAAGCCTTTATACATCCTTCAGAAAAACTAATGAGTTATGCCTGATAATGTTTATCTACTTTTCTTCTTTCTTTTAGCAACCTCCTGAAAGACAGTTGTAATCCTGACATTTTTTTTTTATGAATATGATAGCTTAAGGGTGTTTTGGATTATTTTAAATTGCCTGCTGTAAATCAAACATCTTATTTTGTTAATAATACCTGAAAATCTGAGAAATTTGCTTGTAAAAAAAAAGATTCCACTCAACGATGTTGTAGTGGGACCAGTCAGAAATACAGCAAGTTTTCTGTGAATACTGACAAACAAGTCTTTCAATGCAAAGGCTTGGTCTTACAAATGCAATATTATTGCAAGGTATATTCTACTTCTCACTTCAAATAAGATGGAGAAAAAATGACTATTGAGTAAAACTGCCCCAAATTTTTCAAAAGTATCACTGAAAAATTCTGTTTCAAACTTTTCTAAGAATACTTCTGTCATAATATTGAGTCTAATAACATATTATTTTAATTATATATATTGTAATATAATATTTCTGAAGAAAGGGCTTATTTCTGTGAATGATGGCTTCAGAAAAAAATTATGACTAAAAGGAGAAGTGAATGGCTGAAATAGACTGAAAATCAAAACACTTTACTAAAGGAAATATTTTTTGAAGAATATGAACTGAAAGTAAGAATTAGCAATAATCAAAACAATTTCAAAGCTGGGTCTTGTTTATGTTCTCCAATCATTTGACACTTACTGTGACTGCTTGATTATTTCTAACCAGAGCTAACCAGGCAAGAGGGACTCGTCAGCTTTGGTTACATACACAACACAGGTGTTGCCTATCCATTTGTTTTGTGAGGTTTCAAATATTCTTTTGACCAACTGGCACATAATACTTTGAACTTAGCTAAGGGTATGTCTTTATAGTCAAATGAAAGCAAAAGTGAACTAACTGCACATGGGTTAATATGGCCACTGATAAGGTCTAGCTGTGCTAAAAAGGCTGTGAAACTTTCCCAAGAAAAATAAAATAACTTTTTCATGTCTGTTTTACCACAGCTGGGCTACTTCAAGTCCCTAAAGTAGCATGTGCTGCTGTGTAAATATATTGTGTCTAAAAAAGATTTTTTAGTTAATCCCTAATTAAGTTGTTAATAGTTAATGAACAAAAACCCATTGTACAAAAAAATCCTGGAAAGGTCTCAGCACACCCTTTTTCCATCTCATATTTTCCACTTTTACACTACCTCAACTCATCTTTTCTTCTCACACTTTTTTCTTCCCTTAATTTTCCTATTTCACACCAGCTTACTTGAATTGGCACTTTCAACTACACACATTTCCTATGGGAAAGAAATTCATTATGATCAGAGGGCCCAAAGCTGTGTTGTGGGAGGTGAAATGGATCATCTTCTTGGGCATCTGAAGCTCCAAAAGGCAACGTAACTGGGACTGAAAACACTGAAGTAGACACTTACTAAGTTGAAATAGCTGAACAATTTAAATTTACTCACTAAACACAAACTCCCATCCCCAAACCCTTTGATGCTATTCCAAAAAGCCCTGAGAAGGAATTTAAAAAAAAAAATCAAAGTTAAAATCATAGCCCAGAGAAGCTACTATTCACTCCACTGAAGATTCAAGAACTTATCATCAAAGTGGAGGTAACCTCTTGCCTGTTTGTTAATGATACTGGAGCTCCAAAGCGTTGCAACCTACCCTTATTTTCAGGTTAGTTACCCAAAAAATAATAATTTCTCTGCAGTGAAGAAAGCAATATATTTAAACTCTTCCTCAAATAGTCTTTACTAGAAAAGAAAATGAATTTATACTACTCCACGTATCATCAAAGAACAACAAATCAAGTGCCACAATACAATTCACATATCAGCTTTTAAATTCTATTTCCTTAGAATCCATATTATTAATGCAGGATATGTATAACAACTAATGAAAACATACTCTCTCCCACAAATTTTTTATTTTAGTTCCTATGCTTTTTTGTATCATGTTGACAATAATTACAGTTTGGACTCAACATAGGAGTGTATTTTTGTCCATTGATAAACACTGGACAAAATTTCCAGAAAGTGCACAGTAATTTACTTTTATCAATCAGAAAACAGAATCAGACATTTTTATGATGTCCAACCATCACACTCTTATGACAAAATGTTATCTTATGAGTTCCAGCTCTCTTCACAGCGTGATACTGAATCCACAAACCAGGCTTAGCACTAGCTTGTGGACAAAACCATCCACCAATTTTTCCATAGAATCATAGAATGGACTGGGTTGGAATGAACTGTCAAAGATACTTAGTTCAATTCCGCTGCTGTGGGCAGGACCTTTTAGGGGCAGGACTATCCCCCACTAGATCAGATTGCACAAAGCCCCATCCAACTTTGCACACTTCCACAACTTCTTTGCGTAGCCTGTTGTCTCACAACCCTTTACATAAAGGTTTTATTCCTTACACCAATCTAAATTTACTCTCTTTCAGTTTAAAACCATTGCCTCTTGTACTGTTATGGATTTATGCACCCTTGTACTATAACAGGCTCCACCTTAGGATCCCAAAAAAAGTCAAAGTAAAGGTTTCCAATTCCTTTTTTATTAGATCTCAGTTACAGCTTGAGCTTAGTGCTACTAATGCTGAAAGTATTCAGAGAGAGGAATACAGTTAATCAAACTTATTCTATGACAATCCTGTCACTACAGGTCCTGGTGAAAAAAATCTTCCTGTCTTTTTTATAAACTCCCTTTATTGAAAGTCTGCAATAAGGTCTTTTTCCTTTTCTTCCTTTTCCCAGGGCTTTTTCCTCCTCTTCAGGCTGAGCCACCTCAAATTTGTCAGTCTTTTTTCACAGGATAATTTTCATGGCCCTCCTCTGGACCCACTCTAACAGGTCAATATCCTCCTAAATGATAGGAAGTGGCATCAGAGCAGCACTTCAAGTAACTCTGCAGAGGCAATATGCCTAATTTGGACATTCTTGCCTGTAATTATCAACAGACAAGAGACCAAATACCAGCACTTGCTAATAATACACTTTTGCATCTGTTAACTATCCAGTTTGAAACTACTTTCTTACTCATTTAATGCCAGCTCTTATATGATATTCCCAGTTAACATAATACTGTATTAAACTTACAAAAACTACTGTCAGGCATCAAGCCTTTTTGGCAACTCCCGAAAATATGTGAACTGATTTATTGTTTTGGAATTTTGTCCTTCAGTTTCCTGAATTAAAATTATTTAGCATTATAAGTTTTAAGTATGAAACATAAGAATACCTTTGGAGATGACTTAATGCAATACATTTTCTCTAATCACTTACCTCCAAAAAAAAAAAAAAATTCAAAACTATTTTCCAAAAACTGTGACTGAAGTGGACCTTTAACAATGCCCACAGTATGTACTATCTCAATCCAAAAAATATTGTTGCATTTTAAATTCAAGTATGCTGGTAAACTAACCCAAATATTTTAAATACTGAAGCAAAAAAGGAGGGTATTTTAAATAGTGTGCAGGGTAGGTGCTTATTCAAGTTCAAGTAAAATCTCTAAATCTCTCCTTTCTCTAAATTGCTTATCCAATAAGCTCTTGAAAGAGAAATGGGATATGGGCTTTTCTGGCATTTGAAGAACTTTTGCTCCCAAACCCTTTTATAAAGGAGCTATTCAATGAAAGTGAGTTTTGATTCTATGTTTCATATTGCAGTATTGCACATAATTTTGTGTTCAATAACTTGTCATAATACAAAATTACCAAAACTAATAAATGATTCATAGTTCTAAAAATATCCTCTTATAGATGAAGTTTAGCAGAGACAATAAGCTTTATTTGCATTTAAATTTAGAACAATGTTGATGGCATTTAATATTTCCTAACATGTAGAAATTTCTTGTTCCATTCTTTGTCAAATAATAATCCTCTTAGTTAATAAAAAGAGAGCTGCCATGTCAGTTTAAAACTTGAAAGACAAAACTCCACAGAACCCCTTGGAAACTCAGAGTGATTCCAAAATTAAAATGCACTAACTCAGATACGCCCAACCACATAATAGTATAGCTGTAAAGGTCTACATAAACAGAGGAAGACCCTGGAAACATCCCCCAAAGCCTTCTGTCCACCCTATTCTGCAAGCATGATTGACTGTGTCATGTTTATTGTAAGCCCATCTGGACAACAGGTGCAGTACTTAATGGCCACAGTGTACTTGATTATTGACTAGTGAATATTTCTGCACAACACAATAGGCCGCAGAATGACCCTCAGTAACAGACAGACTTCCTACCCATTTCTACATTCAAAACCTCTCAAAACAAAAGGAAGCAGTTTTTACCCTATCTGGAAGTTTGGTGTAGAGCTTAAACATACAACTCACATTTGTCAAATACTTAGTTTGCCAGGCTTGTATAGAGTCAATTTAAGGAATAAAAAACCAAGGTGTACGAATTTCAAGCTCAGGGACCTCTAATTACTTCATGTTGAAAGTTTAACTATAAAATGTAGATAAATTGCTGCACTAAAACCACAGAAGATCCTCCACATGATTTGTGCCAATGTGTCTAAAGCTCAGTGAAGCTGATCCCAGGGAGACTTTTCCACTTAGTCCTCAGAGAATTAATTTTGGATCCGTTTCAAATGAGTATAAAAAGGATTACTTGGATATTTTGGTAAAGCTACCCAATAAATTAGTCAATCTCAAATTTTATTAGCCACAAAGCATTACAGCGGTCATACAGCTGAGGAACACTGAGGGAATTGAAGGCATATTAGTCATTTATTTAGGCAGATACCAGAGATCAGTACTCGGTACAGGATGTTAGTTGTAACATTAAGCTAATTGGCTAATAGTTGCAGCAGTCCTTAAACAGTTTTTGTACTGAGAAGTGTGACCCCTTCTTGAACCAATTTATGCAAACCCAGAGGGAGTCCTAAATTTATTCCAGTTTCATGAATGCATGGTCTGGATTAAGAAACCAAAAGCAAGAAGAATATGCATAAAACCAACTGTGTAAACCAAACACCCAAAATTTACATGCTGTCAGCTTGAAAACTTTTTGTTTAACAAATTAGTTGAGATGATAAATGTTTAAAAGAAATTTAACAATTTGGTATTAAAGACATTAATATTTCATCCAGTGCGTATTTCAGGGCTGTAGGTTTTTTCTTTTCAACCATACCTTTGGCTATTTATCTAGTTGCAAACTTTTATAGATGTGAAATATTTTAAGAAGACCTTTGGAAATGGCCTGAGGTAATTTCAAACTCAACAGACCCTGTCCCACCAGAGCTCATTACAGTGCATTTTATAACAAAATACCCTCTACTTAATTTTCAGAGCTTAGCCAAGCGTACTAGAAATGCAGCTGCATTAAGTGCAATTAATGGTACAATAAAAGCAGTTGAGAGCTGTTTAAGACCCAAGAACCAGCATTAAACAGGGAATCCATGTTCTCTAACAGTCAGTGATGTGTCGAAGTTCCAGAAGTGTGAGATTTCCACTGCTAGGGAAAGAAAAAAAGTGAAACTGCGTGTGCTGTTGGGGGAAAAAAAACCAAAACCAACCAACTTCTGTCCTCCAGCAATCCCAAAAGGTAGATTAAAAGAGGATTAAACAAAATTCCCTCCAGTTATGCCACTAGCATCCCCCTCTCTCTTTGAGCAGGAGTCCAAAACAATAAACTCATATTCCCACCAGCAAAAAAACCTAAGCAAATTCAATTCCAGAAAAAGCGAGATTAATAGTAAGTGACTCATATAATACACAGAATGATCTGGTTTCTTAACTAACAAAGTTTGCTTTAAAATAACAGAAAGGAAAAAGAAAGAACGCTTTTGTGACAGGAAATAATATTTTATTTGAAATAAAAATATTTCATTTAAAATAAAACAAGTCACATCAGAGTGTTGATTATAAAAGCTCTGCAACTGTTAAGTATGGAATTATCTTGATAACTAAATTATCATACCTGCGAATTAAGTTAATACTTGTTTGAAACTAAAGAAGAAACACTATGTTAGAGGAAGAAGACAACCAACATCTGACTAATCTCTGATAGAAGTCAACTGACCTCTCATGAAGAAACTAGTGACTATATTTTTTTATATGAGACTAATATCTTTTTTTTTTTTATTTTTTTTTTTTATTTCTAGTCTTGAACCTTATTTTCATGTATTTAACTTGATTATTTTCTTTGGCAGAAAAGATCAATTAATTCATGTGAGTAGGCCTTCTGATTCACAGACAGTAAGTGGCTTACAACCTGGCTTTATGGCAAAATATGAAAGCACAAAAGCCCTTGATTATGCATGGCCTGCAGATATAGTAACTCATTTTGTACACACTAAATACAAAAAAATCCTTTAATGAGTGGTCAAGGTAGAAAAAGTTATGATTTTGTGCTTTGCACAAGAATAACAGATTTCTAAATTGTGAAATAAAAACAATTTCCAATTATCAGTGCATAAGTACTGGAAACACAAAACCATTAAGAAAACCCTCAGAATTTCAATGTAACTTCTCCCAATAATGGATAAATGAGGTAGACCAGATTTTGTTTTACTGTTCTCTTTTCTAGTAAAAAGGACATTCCAACCATATATTGCCTATCTTTAAAGTTGATTTCAGATGTTAAGGGACAGAGACAACAAAAAACCAAACAAACTCACAAACTCCTACACTTGTTATTGGTGGACTAGACTGCTGGCAATTTCCAAGTCAACTCTGGCTGAGAACCCTATATATGCACTTGGAAACACTCAACAGTGTGTAGAAAGAGAAAAACTACTTTTAGTAGATCTCATTACTCTCAGAAACATGCAGGAAAAATAAAACATATCCATTTTTTCCCACTCACAAAGCATATGAATACATCTATTCCTGATGTTCTAGTTATCCAGTGCTATATTCTGAGTTGTGGAAACATCTAAATGTATCATTGAGTGTTCTCTCTTTCCTGTCCCCTCTGTTTGCTGAACCTCATACACGGGGCTCTGCACCTTTACTAAGACTGTTTTTGCTGCTGACTTCCAATCTTTTTATTTACAGCATTCTGCCTCCTCTATCATTCTTCACAGTAACACAATTCTACAACCATCACTTCAGTATCACAAGAAGGTAACTTAATTTATATAGGCTTAAGTAGACTGCAGAGAATAACTGATCATGTTATTTTAGTAGATTATTTAATTGACACTCACATTTCCTACTACACTCTATGATCACACAGTAGAGAATATATCTTTTTATATTGTATTTACGTATTCTATGATGTAATTCTGAAAAAATGTTAGCTACTGCTCAGCAAAACACTATAATTACTGCTGAAATAACCACAGTGGTGTGGACAGTGTTGACAAAGTAATAATAATAAAGCCTAGAAAATGTAAGTATTAGTGTTAAAAATTCCTATAAAGACTAATAACTAAAACCGAAGCAGTGGGACTGGAAATGTATCTAAGGTAAATAGCTACTACCTCTGTCATTAAACCAAAAAATGATGATTTTGTTTGCCTAAAGATACATTAAACACATCACATTTTGCTGTTACCAGGAAAGTAATAACAAACAAAAGTGATTCTCTGAGAAATTATTTAGTCTTAGCAAACTATTGAAGAAAATTCAAAAATACAAAGAAAGAATATCTCCATAATCTCATTTGAAATTGGAGATGTCATGGGGCACTAGGAAATCAAAAAAGCTCTCAAGATGGAAGGCATAGAATTTGAAGAGCAGTATAGCTAGTGACAACCACACCCTTGAAAGCTAGAAGGAAGTCTGGATAACTCAGTTTTCCTTTGGCAAACCTGAGCAAATAGGTCTTATCAAGCACTTGCAGGTAGAATAATAAAACAATTTACCAAGCATTCAAAAATATAAAACATGAAAGACATAACTGCAATTATTTTCTGAGAAGAAAGGGAAACATTTTTAAAGTAACACAGCAAGGATTCTTATTACGATATTCATAAGCTGAAGGAAACTAGATGTTGAAAGCAACTAGGAACTGGTGACATGGCAGAATCTTTTTATACCAAGCTGGACTTTACGTTGAGCTCACATTTCCACCTGAGAACTTGGACACAAGTTTGTGGTCTCAGACCAGCACTTGGTTGACAAGCATATATCAACTGCAGGGTGCTCTACACTGATTCCTGCAACAAGGCAAGGAAAAGTGATCAGTCTTAGAAGTCAAACTCTGAAACCTACTCATACGTCATTGCCAGGTTTGAACATCTCTCCGAAACAATGAAGAAAAGAGCATTTTAGAACTGTCTGTTCTGATTCTACACTTTTTTTCCCCTTGTAAAACATAGCTAGTTGTAAGGAACAGTTTACAGTTTATCCTCTTGTAAGTAAAACAAAATAGCCTGGAATAAGATGAAAATATTTTCAGACTGGCTGAATGAAAAGCTGTCAGGGGCTAACAAGCATGTTGAAAAATCTAAGTCGGTAGGTGTGCATTTACCAGAAGCTGAATGTGGTCTCTCCACCTCTTCTTTCTTGCCTTTATCTTCTCCCCATTAAGACTGTTTTGCAAAGTTTGTGTGTACCTGGTCATGGCTGGGGAGGCGAATACAAACTTCACTGAAATGTGAAATGTCAAATGATTTATGTAAATCTCTACATAAGATCACAACCACACAACCCTCCCCAAAAAAACCAAACCAAACTAAAAAAGAGTACAACAAAAACCCACAAACAAACAAATAAACCTGGATGCCAAATCACTTGACAAACTTATTTAGGGAAGATATGGATTTGATGATTGTGTGAGGTAGTTCACTAATGGCAGAGATCACTTATCTAACTTCAACACAAAAAAAACGTTGGCATAGAAACAAAAATTTCAGGGTTGAAACTGAAAATCCAGGCAGAAGAATAAAAAAATTAGAATGAATAAAAATATGTTCCAGGCTTGAGATGGATAATATCATCTCAATATTCATAATACAATGATGATCACTACACTGAGCACTGGGAACCAGGTCATGGTAAAGAATAAAAGAAAATTGTATTAATCGCAATCTCCAAAGGCAGGCCATAAAAGCCATATCACACACACTGAAAAATAATTCATTAAACTATATCCCAGCTGGAAGTAGTGAAAAACAAACAGAATAAAAAGACACTAAGCAGCAGGGAGAAATAAACTTTATGGAACTGTCAAGGCATGAACAATAGGAGGGGAGAAAAAGAAACAAACAATAAATGTGTCTGGTTTATTGGTAAAATAGCCCCATTAGGACAGACATGAGAATTAAATTTAAAGCAAAACCTGAAAATGCCAAGGCTGAAGTATAAAAATTATCCTATTGCAGTTCAGGACATCCAGTACTTGCAAATTGTGGCTTGGCAGTATCTCACAATGAGAGAAACATCACTAAATGCTAATCACTCATGGAACATCAGGAATATCTCTTATGTTGCCCAAGATGAAGTGAAAGTGAAAATGTCCACATTTCAGGATTCATTGATAAAGCAAAAGTATACATAGTCCCTATATTGGAAAGAGAACACTTGTTCAGCTAGCTTGTCTCTAGGTTTGATTTAGTGATGAAAAGTAGTACTTTGCATAAACATTTCCAAGACCCCTTTTGTAATGCTACATATCTCTCTCTTTTTTTTTTCTTTTTGAGGAACAGATGGGGGAAGGGAACACTATAGTAATGTGTTCCATTGTCTAACAGAATTAAAAGGAAGGAGGAACACCACAAAATATATTTTGTTTAAAGAAATTAATACCAGCTACTTTGAGTCTTTTCTAGCCAAGTTCAAATATATTTTTCCTCCACTTCTGGCTTTGTCAGTTTTTTGCACCCCAAAAGTGTGATTTACAATAATGTTTGTCAGCCACAGATTTTACAGGCTTCACGTGGAGCTGTGTTTTATCAGAACAGATGAAAATGTGGCCCAAAGTATATGAGCAAAGAGACATCCAAAGACACTGGTAACTTTCGAAAATTTCAGCCCTCCATCTACCAAGCTCTGCTGCAACTGATGGTCTTTATAAGCAGAGATGCCAATATGTACATATGTATTTATATATAAGCAATGTACAAATGGTAGTGCACTGAAAATGTAAATTACGTCAATCTTTCCATTTGATCCTCCGTTAATTAATTTTTTTTAATGTGCACTGAATACTACAGAAGGATGAAGAATTTTTCAGATGATCCAGACGGATTATAGGCGCCCAGCTCTCAGTAAAACACAGAGGAAGCTGAGGGCCCAGATTGCTTTGGATTCTTTCATATCACTGTTACAAATTATTAAATCCATTATATTTGAACATAATTCATCCACCAGTCATTGACATATGACAAAACAGACCTTAAACTATGAATTACTGACTTTACTGAATGAAAACACGTTTTTTCAATTAAAAATAATGCTGTATATCCTGGATACAGTTTTATGAAGACTCAGTAAGGATCCATGGTAAATGTTCTCACATAAGACATTAAGCATCTGCAAATGCCAAAGTCTTGGATGGTAATTCTTTCTCTCTCTCTTTGTCCCCTTTGACACCCTGAATCCCTACTCCATGATATGGACTAAAAACCTGGAAATTATATCTTTGTAAAGCAAAACTGTTTTCCAGCTAGAGGAATGTATAAAATTATATTTGACACATAAAAATTTCTTTCCTCCACCCTCCTTTTTATAACTGAAAGAGAGCCAAACTAATTTAAACCAAATCTGATTTAAAAATCCTGCTGAGCTGAGACTTTTAAATACCAAGTTTCAGCCTGGAGTGAATTTTTATGGCTGTGTTATAAACACCTGAAAAACAGCAGGTGCCATAGACATATATACAGTTTGTGTTTTTATCTTATTTTCTTAGTTTCAAAAGTAGGTTCTAGTCAAAATGAGGTTTTTTCCTAATTTTAACCTGTTATGGTTATTACCGTTCAAACAAAATGATTACAAGCCGGAAGTAATTTGGAATGAACACACATGTACATATTTTATAGCTTATAAAATTATCTAATTGATGTATTTACCATTTGGCTAAAATATAAAAAAAACTTCCATAGGAAATTCTGTGAATAGTGATCAGAAAATGAAACCCCTGCCAGAGAAAGCTGGTTAAGCATCTCTCACTATGTATGTGTGGTACTTTAATACACTCTCTTAGAGTCCTCAGATTCCATAGTAACTTCAAGATTCAGTCAAGTTCTTTTAAAAGAATAAGTACTCTTTCAAAAAGTGATAAAGATGCCTGTATTCTTTAGTTAAACATATGTGTTCTTAATGTTTCAGGCTTCAGAGCGCAACTGCTTGGAAGTACTCAAGAAAATGAATCCACATCAAGTAACTGTGAGAATGCAAAGTGGATTTGTCAAGTCGCACTGAACTCTGCTATCTAGACAATCTCATTCAGACCTAAAAGATTTTTGATGCCTTTATATCTAATACATATAAGAAGAAAAATTAATTTTAAAAAGCAATAAACAAAATTATTAATTCTGAACAAGGGTTTGGCTGTGTGAATTAGTACCTTTACAGTAAAGCAAATAAGAACTTCACCGCTGTTTGGTAGCTTAAACGCTCACACTCACTGCAAACCAGAACAGTTTCTTTTTGAAGAAAAGGTAGTCCTAACTACACAACATTTACTGGGGAAAAAACTTACACCTGGACTTTTCCTGTGAGTTGTCTCATGCTATAGAAATTTACACCCTCTATTTCACAGTCCATAACCTGGTGCCCTTTACTGCTACATTTTATACTGAACTGAGAAATTCTGTGGCTGGATTTAAAAAAAATAAAGGACTATCTTTTTATTAAAACAAACATTGATTTCAAGGCCTGATTTTTAGAAAGTTTGCACATGGTTTTCCACTCACAACTTTCAGTTACAGATGTAGAGACTGTTCACATGCAAATGATTGTTACTGCATTTAAAATTATTTGCATGAAAACTTGCACATGCCAGCAAAATAACTCTGCATTCAATTGTTTGCATACATTGGTCAAAGTGGTCATCTTTAGGTTCAAGCCTATCTAAGCTTGTAAATACAAACTTTCCTTGAAATGAAGCGGGGTAAGTTAGATGGAAGTACTTAGGAATTCACAACTTAAACACGTGTTTCAGTGGATTCCTGATTAATACATTAGTAAAATTTCAATATACTTTAAATGGATTTAGGGGCAGATTCAGAACATTTGGGACATCTTAATCCAAGAGTCTTCATCCCCAAGAGCTCTGTTAGTTGCCACGGGAAATATCCACACACCTGATTTTCTGCCTTTCTATGTTTCCACATCACCAGTGCAGCTCAATGCCCATTTCACACAAAGCCCATAGCTGCCAGCAGGCTAGAAGTGACACACTCAGGTTATGCCTTCTGGATTAGGTACTGCCAATAAGTGTCAGTGGACTGCCTATATTTTTTTTTTAAAATTAAAACATAAATTTTAAAAACTACCATCAAAATGATTACTCAATAACCTATATAAGCAGACCTCAGAGGAAAGAATGAATCGTTCTAGCAGATCATCAAAATTAGCAGAGGACAGGATTCATAGCAGAAAGCATCGCTCCAAATCCAAAGTCAGCCTGTAGGCTGGGGAAAGCGGGAAGGACACACTCTTCCAGTAATGGAAAGAAACTTCAGTCTTCCCAGTGAGAGAGTGGGAGCCATCTCCAGCCTCCCAGTAAACAAACCAATCAGTAGCTGCAGAGGCCTGGGGAGATGCTGCTCCTCCTTCTTCAAGCAGTTTGTTCTGCAAAGGGACATGAAAAAATCTTTCCAAAGCTTCACTTTGGAGGGTGGTTTCTGTAAGGAGAAGGCAGTGGGCTCTGCAGGAGAGGTTGCCTGGCCATACTACATGTCTGCTGCCCTCAGTGCTTCCTTCAGGTCCAGCACCACCCGACCCTCCGGCACCCAGGACACCGTTTGACAGGTCGGATCTGCAGCGGGAGAAGCCCAGGCTAACCGGGCTCCTGAGAATCTTGCCTTCACCTGTACAAGTGACAGCTGAGACACCTGCTCAGCTGCACCTGCACTCCCATACTTCACACAGCCTGCTATTTTAAAGTAAACATGCAAAAGTTAAGTCTGAAAGAGGTTGGCTAGAAACTGCAGCTTTATGCAGGACATGCTCAGCTGTCTGTCCACCAAGAGAAGAATGAACTGTTGGAAACCCATGCCTACACACAGAGAGGGGCATAAGCATCTAACTAATGTAACATGAGCCACAGAGACACATCCTATGCTCTCATCTCCAGATATATTCTGAGTTGTGGAAACATTTAAATATGTCATTGAATGTTCTCTCTTTCCTGTCCCCTCTGTTTGCTGAACCTCATACACAGGGGCTCTGCTCCTTTACCAAGACTGTTTTTGCTGCTGACTTTCAATTTTTTATTTACAGCATTCTCCTGCGTTACAGTATCCTGGAAAAAACAACATTGACACGAGTGCCAGGATTATCCTTGCTGTTCAGGCAAATCCAGATAGGTCGCATAATGAACATGTTAACACAGAAAGAGAGGTAGCCTACACAAAATGGATAGGTTAATAAAGTCCTTCTTATTACCTTTTTCTCCCTGAGTTTGTCTTTGATGTGTCATGGGAAGGCTGAAGAGAGAGTGATTGCCACTGGGGATTTTGAGAAAAAGTAGCCTCTGGCTTAATACAAAGCCTAAAGATTAGGGGAGAAGTATGTAGACTAGGAGAATCTGCTAGCTAAACATTATCACATGTTCATTTTCATTTAAAATATGCAATTTCTTTCTTATTAATTCCATTTTCTTCAAGAACATGCATAAGTTACCAGATGCAGACATTGACGCACTAATATTTAGGGAAGAATAAGCACGGAAATCTTTTATCAATGAGATTGTTATTTGAAGGAACACCAAGATACTTCAGAATATAATAAAATCATTAGTACACACAATATTATGGGGTTTGACGAATGGTAAATTTTAAGTACTACTCCTGAGATACAATTTGTCAGCTCAAAACCATCATTAGTCTGAATCATTCAGCTCTTATAAGGCTTAAGGGCTCCTTGCAGGTTGCTTAAACATGCATTTACCTTCATGTATTCACCCAAGGTTAGCTTATTTTAAAAGAGTTACCTATAAGGCACTGTGCAATAGCTAAGCACTAACAGAATGTTTTGCTAAACAGGAGTGGGTTTAAGCATTCAATACTCTGCTGCATCAGGACTGTGTTTAGCATCTGCTGCTATGGTGGTGGGGGTTGGTGGTACAATAAATCCAGGTCTATCAGCTCTATCAACACACTGCAGCCACATGACAGAAGGAATCGCAGTAGTACAGACTCCCTCTGCAGAGTCACCTCTGTTGACAAATCTTTTGAATACTTACTTTAAACTCTCAGATTTAATTCAGGAATGTCCTGTCTTCCTCCAGCCAGCATGAAGTTTGTATAAAAGGATAAAGCATTAACCTTCTGAAGAGCCTTTTAATCCAACAAAAATGTGATTGTGCATCCATGCCTAAATTAATACAAATCTGTGGTACTCTGCTGATATTAATAATTAAATATCAGTGTTTGTTGAACCACAGCCCAAATTTATTTCCTCTGCAAAGTAGGTACTTCATTTTGTTGACAATAAATAAATGTTGGTCCTCTGCACCCTTAGAGCTTATTTCTTATTCTAAAAAAATTCTTTTTAATTTTCCATTTCTCTATTGTGAAGCAGAAATGTATATTTACGTGCAAAATTAAAGGACAGTGGACTAGTCTGGCAAGAAAGACTCCTTTTGTTAAATATACTAGTTACCTAATTGAAAGCCTCTGACAATTTTTTTTCACCTCCCTGTGCCTCAGTTTCCACATCTTTACCACAGAGAATTTGCCTGTCCCATTTTGAGAGCTTTTATGGATGTCTTATTAGTTAATCTGAGTTAATATCTTCTCTGGGGCTAGCAAGCAAAAAAAAAAATGGTAATTTTTCAACCAAGTTATGTATCTATGAGAGATAAAAGATAACTTTTATAGCAAAAGAGCAAGACCTTTATACTGCTTTTAGTTTGTGTTAGAACAGGAGATATAACTTTTTTGAAACCCACTTTGGTTTGCACAATTCAATCTTTGGATTGCATTCCTAACAAACATTAAAATTTTTTTTTTTTGAAATAAAGAATAACCTGAGCTAACGTGTTCACTACTCTTGC
Organism: Illadopsis cleaveri; assembly: GCA_013399915.1. Taxonomy (NCBI): domain Eukaryota; kingdom Metazoa; phylum Chordata; class Aves; order Passeriformes; family Timaliidae; genus Illadopsis; species Illadopsis cleaveri. The sequence goes on along the minus strand of VXBB01003584.1, from coordinate 269,670 downwards.
AATCACAACAAAACAGAAGTAATTTTAAAGGCTGCAAAAATTTGGGCTACAAAATATTAACATGTATTTTAAGTCTACTGGAAAACAACCCCAAACTAAACCCCAAAACCATCATCAAATATGCCCCACATGTTACAAACAGTGCATTGGTATGTTATTACTTATGTTCTATACCATGAGCCACATGGTATATCATGAGCCACAATCATTCAATGATACATTTCCATAGGCCTACAGAAAAGTCATAGCTCACAATGGCTCAGGTCAAGTAGTTTACCATAGAATAAGTTTAAATTAGAAAGCAGGCTCTGGAAACTCTAACTCCTAAATGCTGCTGGCCATGAGAACTTACTTGTGCAGTGCTAAAGTGCACAAAACTCAGAGACGAAGGACAGCTTACTATGAAAATATGAACTATTTTCGCATCCCTGTAAGGGTTTCCATATTTGCTGAAAAGGAGATTGTGTTATTACACAGAATAGTACCCTGCATTCTTGCAGGGTTTATCATCCAACAATTTCATAGATTACTAGAAAACTAGTATGCGTAATTAATATATTTCACACGTGAATAAACTAAGGTACAGAGAGATGGCTCAGACTAATTCTGAAACATCACAAATCCATGAAATTTTCCATATTGAAAGTTAGGCAAGTCTTGAAAGATAGCACTAGTGCCAAGATCAAAGCTCTTCCGTTCCTGGCTCTTATGCTTTGTCAACACTTCCAGTCTATTACTCAGTGTCTAGTGTAGTTCAAAAAAATCCTACAAGTTAAAGACAGCAATTTAAGTCTGAGAAACCTCCTGAACCTTTCTTTTAAATAATGTTAGATTGATCTCACTCAAAGGAAAAACAAGCAAACAAAAAACCCCAACCAAACCCAATGCTCAGCTCTTGCAATTTATACAAGACCAGCATTGGCAAAGTAGCCAATGTATTATCATACACAATTATATATATTAGCAATACGACAAGTAACTGAGACTACGTTAAGCAACATGAGAATTAAGACATAAATGGGGAGCCTTACTTAATGGTATTTACCACACAAGTATCAAATAGCAGAACAATTTCAAATGGAGCTTCTAATTTTGACAGGTTAGTATCTGTACTGTCTATGTGCACAGTAACAAAAATTTCAGTCTTAGAAGTTAATTCAGAGTAATTGTGTGATTGTAATTTCTCTTCTTTCATTATTCAAATCATTTATTTTCAGTAGAAAAAAATATAAACTGTGTAACCTATCCAAGAAGAGATAGGAACCAACAAGTGATTTAGGTCACTAAGCTGCTTAAAACTCCTTCAGCTGTTGCTTCTCTGTCTGATTTAATCTCAGTTCCTTCAATGAAAATAGTGTAAAAAGTCATTCCAGAATTAATAAATCTATATTAATTAGAACTGACACAGCATTGAGGTTTTATAACACATTTAAAGCAGTATACGCTTTGGAACCCTGACAATTTTTTCTTTTCTTTCAGTTAATGTGAGTTCTCCAAAATTATTATAAATGAAACAATATATCAGCCAAGAATGTGCCTCAAAGTCAATTCAGCAGGCCTTGTGGAAGGAAAATAGGGAAAACGGAAATGTAGTATGTTCAACAGCAAAAAAAAATCACTTCTGACCATTTTGATTGTAATGATAATTTCTAGTATCTTGGTTTCCGCTGATGTCTGAGAAGCAATGAATTTTCTCACCCTTTGATGACTATTTCTAAAACTGCCTTTACTGGTTTTGTGTCTTAATAATACTGCACTTATTTTCACATAGTTAAATGTGTTTGTGTAGCTGCACCAGTCTAAGAATAAAAGCAAACCAAAGTTGGTAGGAAGATGACAGTGAACCTGAAAGCATGGTAATTTTTTCTCCCGAATTTATCAGCTGTTGTAAACATAAAGCAACATTGAGACTATTACAATAGCCTTTTCCAGCTATCTAAGGCAAAACTGCAAAATGTTTCAGTGACTCTTCTACTTCTTTTACACTTTGCCCACTTGTGTTGTTTTCTGATTTAAGCTTGAATTAATGCGGATTGCCTGAGGGCTTGTACACTATGCAGTTTGCATGCATTTCTAAATCCCTTGTGAACTTCATAAGTTTATGCCACAGCTACAATGGCAATTGCTTCTTTGAGAGCAAAACATTTCTCCTCAGTTTGTCTTTTCCTTCTTTCTTCTTTTTGGGCGTTTGGAACACCTAAGTGACAGGAAAGATAAATGCAAGAAGTCGTGGGGCACGGCCTCTTGTCCCTGCTGGAAAGATCCCTTCAGATGTGGTAGAAGGCAGGCTGTGATAGATGGTGCCCAGCTCAACCTGTTACCTCGGCATCCTAATGGAACAGCTCAACCAACTAGTGAGCAGGCACAATGCCATCCAAGCATATGGACACAGGCACACGCAGCCAAGTGACCATGTAGGAGAATCAGATATGTTTGCTGAGGGCAGGAGTCCCAGTCTGAAACATCCAAACAGCTGTCTATCCTGAAGTTTACATGCCTATGGTTAAGGGGATGTGACATAGCTAATCCAGATTTTGGCTAGATTAATTTTAAAATACAAAAAATAGCTTTCTTGGCACAAAAGGCATTTTTGGGTCCTAGATACATACCAGTGTCTCCAAAACAGTATTCCAAATTAATTCCCACCTGACATTTTGGAATTAAGCTATGTTGTGAAATATCCAATGCGCTTTCTATGTGTTTTACTTGCATAAAGTATTAAAGAAATAAAGAACATTCTTTTGTGTAAGTTATTTTTTTTACATCCCCAAATGTTCATTCAGAAAATAATTTTAATACTACAATTCCATATAACCAGGGGTAGTAATTTCTTTATCAGGGCTAGAGTACAGTAGTATTTTGTATGGGAAAACAAAAAACCCACTTATACCCTATTTTTCCAGCAGGCTCTGAAGTAATAACTTTTTCAATTGGAAAAACAACTCTTTCTACAAATTACAAAACAAAAAAATAATTCAAAACTATTTATCAATAAAATGATTTAACATAAATCCTACTGAAATGTACACTGCTACTGAATTGACATTATGAAATTGTGTATGTTGGAAATTTCTTCTATTTTAATGCTGCTTTTCAATACTCAGTGATTATAGATGTACAAAGAGATTACTTTTATTGTTTATGGCAAAGAGCAACATCATCAAAAGCACCATATGTTTTTTGATGATAGCAACTAGTAAGATGTTCTAAAGTGCTTAAATAATTCAGTAACCTGAATCTAACTTGCCAAAGTATAAGAACTATTAATTGCAGATTCACAAGAAGTACCTCCTCTCACTGGAATCAGTAGATTACAGGGATCTAAATATAATATATGGATATTCAAGACTGAAGCTAAAGCAATACTGAAAGTAGGATAAACAGGGTAATACATTGTAAACTGATTTTTTAGATATTTTGTTCTAAACTTCAGGCAAGTCTTGTGCCAAGGGGGAAAGAATATATAGTCTTCATTACAGAAAAAGATGCGAGTTTACAAGCAGCCTCTTTCAATACTCTGATTACCTGAAATTGAAGGAGTTACAAGTACTGTAAGCAGCTTTCATGTTCCACTAGGAAACCAAGTAATAAAAATACAAAAAAAAAAAAATCTAAGATTGTTTGTTACAAATTCTTAGGGCTTTAAGGCGTGAAAATTATCAGTATCATTTAGAGAAATACTTTAGAAGCCTGGTTAAAAACAAGATCTCAATTTGATTATTATGCAACAAACAACAACGAAAAACCCCCACCAAAACAAAACAAAAAAGAACCAAAAAGCCAAAAGCAAAATTAAAAAAAAAAAATCAAACCCACACACTTTTCAACACAGAGCCAGCAATTTTTAACACCACATAATTTTGCAGAACTGGTAGTATTCTAGTTTCTTGCTGTGGTCTATTAGATTGCTAACATGTAAATGGAATTTTTGTTTTTTTCACCATATGCTCTTTAAGAATACATAGCCACCTTTTTCTTTCTGCAGCAAATGCAACTAGTTTCACTTCATGAAGTGATCAAAATCTTCCTTTATTGTTTTCTAGATGGACAGTTAAAATAACAAAGCCAAACACAACAAAGTTAAATTTTCTTCAAACTTTAGCCACAAAAACTCACAGAAAAAAAACCCTAATTCTGGATGTGTTTCTTCTAAATCAAAATTTAGCAGCATATGTTGAAATTGCCAAACATGACATCTGAAGTTTGGATTAAGAACCAAAATTACCCAACACTGGATTGGGTAGCATCCAACCCTTCTGATCCCTTTTTAAAGTTTTAAATGCAGCAGAAAAAAAAACCCTCTTCAATTCAGGTTGATAGCATTTATAGAAAATTAAACTGCTTGTGATTCTTGGAAGAACTGTGATCATATTTTAGTGTAGGCTAAAACTGTAAATTTCAGATTATGTTCAAAATTTGACATCAAAGGTGGTTCAGATATATGACTACAGTAAAGTTTCATACCTTCTAAATGTGCCTCCATTGCAAGGGTAGGTTAAAAAAATCATCAGAATTTATGTACAGAGCTATAAGAGTAATTTTCTTGCTTAAGTCTCCAATAGCTGCAACCCCTTATCATAGAAAAATAAAAAGCTATCCCAGTTCAGATGAAAAAAACTTTTTCATCGCTCTCTTGGGAGAATCTGAATTCAAGCTGTGAAGTATTCTGAGTGCATGCAGTATCTACTTCTCCTGTTGACACTATTGGATTATGTATAAATAACTGAACACAGGGAGCAAGGATTCCCATATCCTGACAAACTGCTTTCACTCTCAAGATTAAAAAAATATTCTTATTCTTGCTCAGTGTCTCAATGCCTGTGAACCTGTTTCTTACAAAAATAGACTATCTCCAAAACAAAGATTCCAAGAGGAAGTCTCTTCAAGCTGATATGCGGGCTATTATATCCTATTACCTGAGAGGAGCAGAAACTTGCATGCAAATTAATTTGGCTACCTGGTGCAAAATTACTTATTTGCAAAATGTTTTGAGGGTACTAAAAAAAATTAGTTATAAAAATAGTACTTATAAAAATATTCTTTCAAAGACCTTCTCAGCTCTTTCTTATCCATACTGCTTATGACATACACAGTTGTGCAAAAAAAGTGGGGATAAAATAAGATCTGGGGTTATAAATTTTGTTATAAACTCCTGTAACCACACAGTGGAAAATTTCACTTGACATTGAATATCAGCAGCAATTACATTGCAGAACTGAAGAGCAGGAAGATTTTTTAAATTGCTCTTTATTTGGCAAGACTATCATGTTCTCTCATTAACTGATATAAAAATGAAAGTGAGTACAGGACAGCGAATCCTAAACAGATATATTTAATATTTTCACCAAAGGAACGCTTATTAGACTGTTCATAAAATCACATAAACGCATGGATTTAAATCTGTTCAGAACTTCTGCAAGCCTCATTGTCTTGCATACACCTTCACCAATTATTCTTACACAATAAATAATATATATGGAGTCTTTCCATGTTTTATACCACACTTCATAGGGTAAGAGGCAGTCATAAGTGTATGAAGGTACAGGTGTGAAGCTGGTTTCCCCAGGGGACCTCCAGCCTCATACAAGGGAGACATAAACAAGCACAGTGAAAATAGGGTATAGGGAGATTTTCTATCTTTTTCAGTTCAGACTGGGAAAATATGAAACTATCTGTCCAAGTATTAAATTATGAGTATTAGAGATAAAGCGTTTGTGTTTTGCTGAGTCGTAATTGAAAATTAACCAGAAAAAAAAATAACAGGCTGCTTCAGATGTTTGTGAAATACTCTAATCAGAGAAAAGAGATGAGGTTCTGAGGTAAACTTTACAAAGACAGGAAGAGAAAACAAAGTGTTCCACTAAACTCTGAAAAGCCAGGAGGAAGTGACAAAGATAAGTGAGAAAACCAAGAATATGATTCTGGAGTGGGGAGCATAGTTCCAACACAGAAAGTCTTATGTGCTGTTGCTTTTGAGTGGGTGAGAAATTTTAGATTTAAATTTGAGGACAGAATGCCACTAAAGATGAAGAAAAAGACCAGTTTCTAGGGAAAAAAAAAAAAAAAAAAAAGAGACTAAGCACACCCATGATCTTTAGACTTCCTGATGTTTTGATAGCGGACACTTAAAAATTTAATAAACCTTAGAAGAAAAGCAGAAAATTGAACCTATTGTTGAATACAACTGGCGGTACCTTAGGAGGTGTTTCTGCAGGCAGAGAAATAACTCCATTCTGCATCAATTTTCAATGCAATGCAAGGCACTTCAGCTTTCACCTAGGCAGTTCTTTATAGAATGTACTTTGACTATTTGAGCATAGTTCTCTCAAACTCTTACCTAGCAGTAAGAGGAGTGCAGAGAACACTCAGCTGGCAGCTAACGGAAGAAGGAGAATCCAGGAGGAGATAGCCATTCCCCACATGGATTCAGCATGGATCAACACAGTCTAATTTGCTGACCTTTTGGCTGCCCTCTACAACTTATTTATCTACTGAGCTTTCCCCTGAGATAAGAGGCAATTTTGATCTTTGGGGCTTCAATGAAAGAAAATTCCTCATCAACACATATATTGCTTTTTCGGCTCTGCCTTTATTTAGTACAATTATCCTAAGGATAATAGCTATATAGTATAAATTGAAAACCAGTATGTAATAAGGAGAGAAATTCCAGAAGCAGACTTGAAAAGGACTTAAAATCCTCTAGGACAAATGGGTACATAAGCAGCATAGTAACCCGGTTGTTCTGAGAATACACTTAGAAGTATTACAAAAATTACACCATGTTTCTAGAATACGGTCTCTTTTACAGTAGGGTTCCCCTGCGTTTCTCTCTCCTTTATAAGTGAAAAAAAGCTGGTAGTGATAAACATTTTGCCATTTATTTTATTTTAACTTACTAACAGGAACATGCTAATTTTCCAAATTACTGACAAACAAGTTAGCTTTTTCCAGTATACCTGCATTTCCTTCTCTGATACATGTGTAAATCTACAAGAGTTCTACATGCCATGAAGGACCTTGAAAATTTATATCCTTTCACACTTTCTAAATTCACAACTTGATAACATCTAATCAAGGGATTTTTCAATAGGACTATTTTGTATTGAAAATTTTTTTTCAGTTTGGATAATGATCTATGTAAAAATGCAATAAACTAATTTAAAAAGATTAATATAAAAAAAAGGTTTTGCAAACATATATATAGGTTTCTAAAACTCTGAAGGAATTAAATGTTAGAAGACTTTCAAAGAGATACTATTCATTGTTGTGTACTACAAATACAAATCCTGAGGTGTAACTCAACTGAATCACACAAAGAATTTGTCAGAAGACAGATACCAAAATCTTCCAGTGTCAAACCAAATCACAAGATGAATTTTCTTCCTCCTCTAGAAAGGCAGGTATTTAGGTATTTAGTAGGGATAAAAGGTATTTAGTCATGGAATACTTCGTTTTTTTAAAATTAGAGATCCAGAATTTCTGGACTGAATTGACAGTATTCTGTGAAACCTTGAATTGTTGGAAGTAGTTTCCGACAGATACTAAGGGACCTGCAGGTGCCTGAAGAAACAAAAAAAATAAAAAAACCTCAAACCTTACAGTCTAGTCATGATTATTTACTTCCTTTCTTCCTCACATTAAGGAGGAAGGCCTTGGTAAAAGAAAAAGAGCCATCAGTTGAAGGCTGTCTTGGTAAGAAATCTATTTTCTATGTACATTCCTCATCCAGGTTCATAATTTCCTATCCTGATTTTCACCTTCAATTCACCCGAAATTAATTTCTTCCTTCCATCTTAAACAGGACGCACAATACCATGCCATAACTCCTGTTCTCTGTAATTTCTTTTTTTACTTCATTCCCTTGACTGTTTCCTGCCAAGCCTGCCTCTCCTCTACAGAGTGGGCTGTGCAGAGTGTGAGTTTGCCCCTGGGGCTGGAAGTGTTGGTCATTTCTCTCTGAGCACAGGCTAGAGCAGTGGGTTGCACAGCATCCTGCTCCCAATCCAGTGGTAACTCATACTTTTTTTGTGTCTCCTCCAGTGCCTGACTTTTACAATGTCCTTTTAAGCTGGATACCATCCAAACTTTGGATGGGCTTAGCTCTCATTGAATTCCTTCTCTAGAACAGAATTCTTTAAGATTATTAATTGCATTCACCAGCTACAGAAGAAATACTGCATACAGTTCTAGTATCCCCAACATAAGCAGGGCATAGAATGGCTGGAGCAAGTCCAGGGGCAGGCCATGAAATTGATGAGGACTGAAGCACCTCCCCTATGGAGACAGGCAGTTCAGCCTGGAGAAGGTTGCATGGAGACCTCACAGCAACCTTCGAGTATCTGAAGAGGGCTTACAAGGAAGCTGGAGAGGGACTCTTCATCAGGAACTGTAATGGTAGAACAAGGAGTAAAGGGTACAAATTGAAGGAGGGAAAATTTAGGTTAGATATTAGGAAGAAATTTTTTTACTGGGAGGACGGTGAGACATTGGAACAGGTTGTCCAGGGAGGTTGTGGATGCCCCAACCCCGACAGTGTTCAAGGCCACGGTCAATAAGACTTTCAGAAACCTGGTCTAGTGGGAGGTGTCCCTGCCCATGGCAGCAGGGTTTGGCATTAGATGATCTTTAAGGTTCATTCCAACACCTTAACATTCTACGCTTCTATGAAATGTTCTGCACAAATATTTGAACTGTAAGCTTCAGCACAGATCTTTCTGCTCAGTTGCTCCACACCAGCTTATCTTAGCTCACCTCTCCTTTTATTTGCTCTCTTTTGCTTTTCATTACTTATGTAATACTACAACCACTACAATACTGTAGATTATATTAAAATGCAAATATGACTTGATGCTAGTATAGGCCTGTTGACTGGGATCACTCTGTTCTGCATTCCACTCTAAGATCACAGCAATGAGATGAAAAGCTACTTTCCAGCACATAAGGTATTAAACCTATACTGTCTTAGACTATTTACTATGTAGGAAATGGATCAGACTTGTGCGCTTCATCTAGTCACTATGGCATCTTATGAATCCCTATGTATGGGATGACAGGAAAGATCTATCAGCTCTTGGGATCTCCACCTGCTCTTCCATATATCACTTGAAGTTTCCAAGTCTAAATCTTGGAGCAAGAATATGAGCTGCACATCTGCATGGAGAAGTTAACCTTCTGACACGCAGCAAATGTGCCAGCTTTGAAGCATCTGATTTTGTTTTTAAACCCTAAAAATTGCAAAGACTCTAGCCTTTGGTGGCTAATTCTTATATGAGTTTTGTTTACTATGGTATTTGGACATCAAATCATTAGGAAGCATTCACAAGGATTATAAAAACATAAGAAGTTTAAGAGAAAAACAATACTTTGCTGATAAATTGTCATTTCAGACAGTGGCATTAGGTACACTGGAGAAATTTAGGGATGAAGTTAACAATTGCAAGTTCAACTACAAAAAAGAACCTCATAATTAACAAGATTCATCTATGACTGAAAATTTTGTTTCTACTGTCACTCAATTACTGATAACCATGGAAATCAGAATCTCTAATATTTCATTAGGTTTTTTATCTGTATGAAATATTATAACATAACTCAATTTTTACATGGCATGAAGAAATTAAAAAAACCCCCACAGATAAATCAGAAGAGTCTCACACTAATAAAACAGGGTAGCTTTGACACTATTGCCTATTCAGACCATGAGATGATACTATTTAGGGTATATAATACTGAAAGGGCAATCTGATAATCACACTAGAAGCAATTTCAAACCATACTACTGCTGAAAAGTCAATTTAACTTTCCAGCTTTATAAGACTTTGTTATTGCTATTGTTAATTATTTCTCATTTAATGGGAAATTGGCAACAAGGTCCCCAACTGTCATTTTAAATCTGCAATAATATCATGTGAAGCTTTTCGTCCTTATTCCCAAGTCCTGGATTATCAGAGCTAAATGGCAGCTCCAGCATTACAAAAGCTCAGGGGCAGGTACTGTTACACAAATTGCCAATTCAATTAACAGTGTGTAAATGCTCCACTGGCAGGCTGAGGGAAGGACAGCCATTTTGGCAAGTGTCATTCCTAATTTATCAAACTGTCAAACCTTCCACTCAGGTGCCTGCGGTCACTGTCTGCCTCTTAATGCTAAGTTGTAAAGCTGCAGGAACCATTCTTGTAGCTTGACAAGGCACAATACTCAAAACTGATTTTAAAATCAGATGTACAGTTGTCTTAATTATTCTCAGTATAAATGATGTTTTAATTACAAAATCAGAGTGGGAATATTCAATCAAAATCCAAGATTACATTTATATACAAGGAGGCGGGCAGATCAAAGCCTAATGCCTAGCCTCTTTCCAGAGATAGCTATTCCGTTTTTCTTAGTACAGTTGGTTATTGCCTCCCTCCCTCAGCTACTGTCCTTTAAGGTCTTTAATCTGATGCTGCACTTGGTTCTTACCAAACCACTCTATTTATTAATGCTTTTCAGGGAAAAACCCCAAAATATTGCTTTCATTTTCACAGGCCTTGCTCTCCTTCCTCCAGCAGACATGACCAGTNAAAAAAAAAAAAAAAAATTTAAAAAAAAAAGTTTAGGAGGGTCTTCTCTAAAAGAGAAAGGCTAAATAACCTCACACTTGAAGGCCCTCCCTCATTTTTTTCCTTGAATTTTTTTCCCTGTGTCAATAGAAACAGCATACAGAAACGATTGCATATGCAGATCAGAGCCCCTGCAGTGAATACATGCACTGTGCAGTTCACTGGTGCCTGCAGGATAGCACTTGAACAGTACCCCCCTTATGTACTTTGTACATCAGAGCATCTGTAAATGTTTGCTTTTGGGTTGAATACTTGCCGAGGGAGAGCCGTGGAATGTTTCACTTAAATCAAGTTTAAATAGATATGACTATTTTAAAGGAAAAGAAAATGGAAGTAGAAAAAAAAATGCAGAAAATTGTCCTTTCAGTGTATCATTAGTAAAAATGTTAGTAAAAAAACCCCAAAATTCTCATGGCACAGTAACAGCAAAGAAAGCTCATTCTGGATTTGATGAATGCGTTTTGTAAAGCATCTCTGGACATCATGAGCTAACAGGAGATGCTCCAGAGAAATAGAAGAAATCCAAGATAAGTAATTATGTGGTGGATAATGTCAACTATAGTAGTCTGTTTACAATAATTAGGTTTAATGAAAACCTGTATTTATGTACATCTTTCTAAGTGATCACTTTTTTTTTTTTTTATGGTAGCTAATTTGATATATAGGTGCTATTATCACAGCATTAGGAACGTGAATACTTTTTCTTCTTATATAAGACAGCTACAGCCTTTGACTCAATTCCATGATGTCACCACAAGATCCTAACCATGCATTCTGTGAAAGAATGTATCCAAACAGTAACAGAATTCAATCATGCAATGACATTTTAGAATGCTGCTTAATTCTTTTCAGAATTAAAAAATAATTCCTGCAATGCCTTCAATGGACATGGTAAAAACAACTGTGTTTAGTATTCACAACATTATTTTTTCATCCATATGATCATAAGTGTGAATGAAGAAAGTGCTCTGGAGCACAAGATGACCAGGAGTAAAATACTGCTATGTTGAAAGAAGAAGGAATTTCATGCTTTGGTAGAAAACTGAACTGAACTTGACTTCTAAAGCTTTTAAGGATTGGCCCTAAATCAAGCCAAAACTGTTTATAAAGCTCTGCTAAATATTTAAGACTATGGACTACATCCAATGACTCATAAAATAATTGGGACCATCTTAAATCCTTTACTTGCCCTATTGCAGCCATATCTATATGAAAAGATGGATTTCTAAATGGTTCCAACACATGAAGGAAAAATAGCAGCATTTGAGAGTGATGAGGTAGATTATTTCTGTCACTTAAATCACTTTGCATAATTTCACAAGAGCACACAATTAAACTAAATTTTTAGAGGAAATGAGGAGACTAAAAATAGAGAACATGATTCCAATAAAGTTTCAAAAACAAATGTATGTTTTGAAAATCCTGACAGGCACTAACTTTTGACACTTTCATATGTGAAACATATCTACACAGAACTGACTTTCCTCCATAACAAGTTGTCTCTTGCTAATATTATTATTGCTACACTACTTTTCTGCTTGTGGTCTTTTGTAAATCTAACTCATTTGGAATAACATCATACAGTCTGAAAGCATGCACACACTTCTTTTGAACTTGAAAGAGTGAGAAAGAAGAGGAAGGAAAGAAAACCCATCTTAAATCAGCAAAATAAAACAGATGCTCCTAGGGCTATACATTGGAAACTTTATAATCTCTATAATTTGCATAAGAGTTCAGGAAACTACATGTGAGAGTTGAGGGTGAAAGAATGCATGCTGCACAAGAAGCATCAAGTGCGACATAAAGAAATACTAAAGTAAATGTAATATTACTAAATCAGTTTCAGACTCAATTCTCTGATAGCCATTTCAGTTTTCTAGAACTGAAAGTTGCTGAATGCAGAATACCCTCTCAATACAAGAGAAAAAAGTTTCACCATTTAAAAACAAATGGAACATTTTTAGTGTCCTCTGTAAATCCTAACTCTGTAGAACAAAGCAGCCTATGAAGCTTAAGTAATTCCAAGCAGTTCATTAAAATAAAACTAGGTGGAAAACTGTTAATAAATAGTTTTGTATCTATGAGATTATTCCAACTGAATTTTGCTTTCAGGACATCAATATAGGCAGTACTGTGATTCAATAAACCTGTGTCCTGTAGCTTTAACTGTGCAAGAAGTTGATTCAATCTGTATCATAATCACGCTTCAAATGATAGATTGTTTCTGGGTCTGAGTTTCTTCAGTCAAGAATATTTTGCAGAAGAGGAGAATGAGTACTTTGAGAGATAAATCCGATAGACATAATAATTCATATGTATTTAATCTGATCTCCATGCATTATAACACTTTACTACTGCATCAAGAACAGCCTTTTTTAGAAAGTAATTCACTGTACTGAAGCATCTCAGCCACTGAGGAATGATTATCAGCTTCCACATACAGAAATGCCATTTAAGGGTGTGGAAATTGTAGGCATTGAGACTCCAAATATCACTTTGGAGATGGAAGTTCCACACCAACTGTTATCCAAGGACCACACTGTTTATATTAGCAACTAGTGCCAAATAATCTTAATCCAGACAGCATGTGGTATCAGAGTTCTATGCTGATGCATATGTTCTATATTCATCAGTTCTAAACTGATGAGTTACCCAAGCTAGTTTCAGAGCTTTGAGAGAAGTCTAAGGTCAGCTGAGGAGCTCAAGGAAAAGTAGCTGGAACACATATGATGGGAAATTTCTTGAGAAACCTATGGAAGTCAAACCAAATAATTGTTCAAACAATAACACTTTGTTTGGCCTGGTGGTATCTTCAGAATGGTAGCTGCAACAAAGTATGCTGAGATAAGAGTTGCTCACAACCCCTGTGTGGGAGCAATAAATTTAACTAGATGCTTCCTTAAAGCAAATTTTCCTTCAAGACTGCTGGTCCTCCTAGTAGATCCTTATGAAGTACTGTGCCTAAATTAACATGAATACCTGCCTAACAGTGTCCAAGAAACAGAATTTGATGTGTGCAGGTTCTCTGAACATATGACTTGCATTTGGGGAAACTTTGGGACTGGTGTGGTAAAACAGAATATCCATTTTGGTATCCTGGATCCTGTCCTCAGGCAACACAAGATGATTCATATATAAAATTTCCAGAGCAGGAAATGGTGAGTAATCCTGCAGACATAACACTCCACATTAGTCTAGATTCTAAGAGTTAGAAATTGTTTTAGGCTTTAAATCACCCACATTAAAATTCTGCCCTGCAGTTTTGGAAATAATTAATGATACTTATGTATTGGTTCCTAGTAATAGGCTTTCAGCATGGGAAACTTTTAATACATTTTGTGGGAGAAGTGCAAAAAAAAGAAAATGTGGCTGTGTTTCTTAGCATGCTTCTTGAATGTTTGAACTAAATGAAAATTGTACTGAATGTGTTCCTCAGTTTTTCCAGTGGAGCAATCATTCAGAGGGCTAAGCACACAATATGTTTGGAAAAATTATGGGGAAAATAAAGGCACAATAAGATCCAGTGTTCCTCAGCACTGTCTTCTTTTCCCTTACACAAATACAACTGTCAGCACTTTAAAACTGCTGAAAAAGGAGGCCTCCCCATCCTGTCCATACCCAGGCTTTGCTTCTACCTCCTACCTGTGTCAGCAACAGTACATGCCCAGTGAGCCATGCTAGGAAATTAAGGGAGGAGGAATTCATTCTCTGAGCTGATCTTCTAACCATGCCATCATACACTCACACTGGCATGGCAAAGAAGCCAGAAACAGGAACAAAGTGGAGCGAGACCAATGAGACAAAGCGAGACCACTCGCCCTCTCTAACTGCAGGTGGAGTCAGTGGAATTTGGGTCTTCAGCTGAGACACTCCAATGTTTCTGTCTGGGAAGTTTCTGGAGATCTCAGAAGTCCTCCCATCAGAAACAAGAAAGTTTTAAATATTCCAGTATTCTTTGGTGGCAGGCAAAAATACAAGAGCTTGGAATGGTTTTTATTATGTTTAGTACCACATTTTAGAAACATATGAAGAGGTTACTGAACCACATCCAGAAAACATCTCCCTATAACTTACATGATTTTTACTAGAATTGGATTCCATATTCCTGCTGCTTAAACTTTAGAACCAAATTCCTTGATCTGACATATTTAGATGAGTGGAAGACTTTTCCAGCCTCACCACTATCTTCTCTGTGATATATAGTATTCAGTGACAATTATATAGGGGAGAGCTGTAAAATTCTATCATGATTTTTAAAATACACTGAAATATTTGATATCTGTTCGATGTCTAGAGGATTCTAATATATTCTCAGGTGAGTGGGGAAGTTAAGGGTTTCACTCCATTTCTGCAGAGATTTGTGCTCAGAGTAGTCTGTAGGATTCACTCTCTTAGCGTCCATGAAATTGTCCTCTAATTATTTCTCCTCATGCATTTAAAAAACAGGAGTTTGACCAAAGACTAGGATCAGCCTGGTGCCAGACTCAGTATTCTTGTTCAAATGTATGATGATTTTCACATGGAGCTAATTAATGGTGCTTAATTCATTGACAATACAAGAACACCAATGATAAACTTTTTGTTAAAATTTGTGTCACTACTGTAAAGGTATCTTAACAGTTTTAACCTCCTTTTGGCTTTGACAAGAAGCAAAATTAATAATCATGATGAAAGATTTGCCTGGGTTCTGCCTCTAATTTAATATAGCAAAGTGGCAGCATTTGCCTATATGGAGTTTAAGAGAAGCCAATACTTAAAACATCATTAACACTTTTTGCTCTTTCTGCACCATCTCTGCTTCTAATCCAAATGACATCATTTCTTCGTTCCTTTATCATGGCAAATGCCTAAGTGGGCAGAGCAGAGAAATGCACTAAAAAGTGTTGCTAGATATCAATCTACCTAAAGGTTTAATGTGTTTCTCCTAGTCTTTGGTTTCCTGTAACCCATCTGCTGTTTCTCCCTAAGCTTCTCAGCCTATGATTCTTTGAAGTTGCTCTGAAATGGCACCTTAGTCTCTTGAGTACCTCAAACACAAGTGCATTTGTAAAAAATAAGTAACTCTGAAAATGCATTTAAAATATCCATGTAATTAGCAGGAAATTAAAAATGGCAACCACATGATTAGTTCAAACATCTGAACAAATACACACTTTGAAGTGTAGCCATAAGTAAGACAAACAGCATGGTCAGCCTGAAAGAACTGGTTTAGTGCAAACCAGATAAAGTCTTGCCTCACAAGACACAAGTTTCTAACAGAGCCATTTGCCTCTCTGTGGATCGCACTGAATCATTTCTTTCACTGGCTTCAGTATCAATTCTCTTAGAGCTGTGGTTCTGTACTGTTATGCATCCGATTCAAATTCATCCTGAAATTGTGATCTATGCCCTACCTAAAACATAGCCTCTGGTGCCTCAGTCACATTTCAGAAGGATGGTCCCCTCCCTTTTCACACTGCTGCGAGTGCAGGTGCTGCAAGCCCTTGATAGTCAACTAGCTTGGCTGGCCAGCACAGAGGTTAATCTTTTTACCTCCTGCCCAATTTTTGCTTCTGTAAGCAACATCTCTAAACCAGTCCTTTACTTATAAAAGAAATCTTTCAACTACATTTAGCCATGGCAAGGAAAGCAAAGGAAAGGATATTTCTTCCTACTGGCCTGAATATACTAATGCTAGTCACAACCTAGACATGAAAGAACAAATTACAGTAACAGATGTCCATATATCACTAAGGTGACTTCCCTCCCTATTTTTATTTTTTATCAAAAATGGTGAGTCTGAAAAGTCAAAACAAAATTAAAAAAAAAAACAAAAAACCAAAAAACAAAAAAACAAAACAAAAACAACCAAAAACCCTGCAGCATCTGTCTCAGCAGAGTTCAAGCTGGCTGACAGTTCCTTACACTGAGAAGCTGAGAATGATGCTATAATTAAAATTTCATGAACAAGACAAAAAATCTATTTTACTTGGGAGAACTTTCATGAAAGTATATAGAGAAAAAGTGAATATGGTAATATTAGTTTATCCCTGGCCCTGAATTTAATGATTAAACTTAAAAATCCTGAATGAAATAATTGTTAGGAGCACCTCATAACGTAATTAATTATGAGTGTCTTCTCTGTTAGGCACGGAAGCATGTATTAACCATTCCAAGTAAATGCTTGGCTATTGGCACAATACCACTCTGAGTTCTCATTTGTTTGGTGACTGAGGATTAATTCTTCCGGTCCTTATCACAAAATTTAAACTTAACCAAATTAATTTTCAATCTAGAAAGGAATAAGCAGGAAAAAATGAGTAATCATTCTTAAGACAAAGAAAAAAAGTAATAGCACAGTCAAAGGCATTGTACTGGCACCTATTTTGCTTTTCATATTTTTTTTTGTATAACATGCATTGCTTTTACTGAATTTCAGTCAGCTCCATGGGAGACAACACCATCCGTCTTATTTCATCTTTTAACAAGGACTTCATGAGGTGACACAGGACTGATTCTTAAAAACACATTACCTGTTATGTGAGGCATTGTGTGACAGGGAGAACCATCTCTGTGACAGGCACCTGACAGCAGATTTGTTGATTTCATGGTCACTTCATTTAAAGTAACAACAGGGTGAAATATGCCATCTGATAATCTGTTTGAATGTTGACTGTGAAAAGCACTTAACATTTCTGCCAGCTACTACTACTACTACAGAATCTGTTCTTCAATATGTGCAGTTTTACCACCCTCTTTAATAATTATAAGTCAGAAACACTTATCCTAGATTAAAGGAGGGGGAAGGGGGAAGGAAGAAAAAGAACTTTGAAGAAGTCACCTAGGAAGTCTGACATTGCAGTCTGAAAATAAGAAGATTCAAAATTTAGGGCATGTCACACAGTGAGACTATTGTCTGCAAGACAACTGGCTGTTTGCAGACAACTGCTGCACCTGCACTGCATAGGTGATTTCAGAAGAGATATGTAGCCTTTCTCAATCAGTTTTCTCCCATGTGAAAGTTTAATCCAGATACTTAAAACCAAACCTCTCCCTGCTTAATTTTCACTAACAGACAATGATAGCATAATGATAAAAAAGGAGTAACATGTTTCAGAAAGGGATTACACTGAATTTGATACTACTACTCAGGATGAAATTTTGATTATGAAGATGGTTTTATACTCACACAAACTTATGCATCAGCATGACGAGAATTAAAAAAATTAAATTATTAAAGCTTCAATAATTATTTAGATGCTGAGATTGTAACACAATAAACCACAATGACACAAAAGCTATTACCCACTGAAATTAAATTATTAAAGTGAAACCCTTGTTTGCTTTCAAACAAGTTTGGGATAGGCACAGATAGCTCTAGATGAATCTGGCAGCACTGGAAGTTACATCAAAATCTGTCCTTAAACAGAGACACTGTCATATAAAAATGCATGGCATGCGCAAACTACAAACTCTTCATTCAAGTAGGGCTAAATGAGACAAATTCTAACAAATCAGCACTATATCCCTATAGTAATTAACATGTACTCACACATTGAACTGTCTTGTTGATTTATGCTAACCTCCATGAAACCTGATGAAGAAATACCTTGAATCAATGTGATTTAAGCATTTAAAATCACATTAAATATGAACCAGAAGCAGGCTGGTTAAAATTTACACTTTCTCTGAAAGATTTTTGACACATTCAGTGCTTGTGAAAGCTGAGGGGATGACGGCCCCAGTCAAATACAGTTGAGTGAGCAGACTGCAAGCATCCCACATTCCACCTCCAGTGCAGTTCAACCGTGACGTGGAGGGACCTGCCTTCTCTTTTACTTTCCTCCTCACACTCACTTTTATTTACTGTCTTGTAAACATTTTATTAACTACTTCCTGTTGCTGCTATGTGGGGTTTTTTTAAGTACTTTTAATATTTTGCTACACAGCTTAACTTAAATTCACCTAGTCTTTCTATTTAAAAATAAAGATTCTGGCAAGCTGACAGTCTAAGACTATAGCAAGTATCTTATTCCTAATATATGACAATATTATCAGAACAATTTTATATGAATTTGTTTATCTTTAAATCCTCTTTAATCCGGAAATAAACTGAGGGGTTCAGGTTTCCATCTCCTGGAATCACAGCAGTGGCAGCAGAAGCATGTATTTGAAAACTTCAGTGCGGGGTATGAATGTTGTTTTTACAGTCAGAACATTCTGCATGTTCTTTTATGGCACTGCCAACCCCAATGTTTCCTGCTAAACTTCAGCTACATTAGAAATAACAATCTATAGTTATTTTGTTAAAATAGCTACTGTCAGCTTGAAATCCAGTAAATTAAAAACAAAACAAAAACAAACAATGAAGTACGATCTGGTTCTAAAACAACCCTTGAGACCCACTTGCCAATTTCTGCAGTTCTAAAACCATATGCTTTTATTTTGTGGCTTTTCTCCTTCCTGTTTCTGCAAAAGCCTCACAGAAACAAATGAAAAATGAGGCATACTGAGAGCTATCTGGGCAGAAACAGCTTTCAAAAGTGCCTAGGAGAAAAGTAAAGAAACCTGTGAGAATACATCAAAAGGGAAAAATGGCTTATTTCTTAATCTATTTCATTTAGAGTGCTCTCTGGAATTACATAAAACTTTTCTGAAAGAAACCCCCAACATTTATGGGAAAAAAATCCTGTTCAAAGGTTTAGCGTGCTCTTTTAAACAGATATCGACTTTGAAACATGGAATAAACACCCCTGTGGCCCAGCTCTTGGGGTACTTGATGGCTGCTCTGAGTTGTATCTTGCAGCATTCTGGGCAGGAAGCCAGCACCACTGGCCAAGTGAGGTCACTCACATGCATAGGGATCTTCTGGTGGCACGGATCCAGCCTCCGCTGCACCTGCCACACTGCCCCTCTTCCCCAGCTCCCTTTGAGAAAACCCTGACAGGAGTATCCCCAAACTGCCCCAAATCCTCACTTGATGCAATGCAGGAGCCATGGCTGCACCACCATGCACATACATTTCTCACTCCCAGAACTGTCAGAACTGTGCTGTTGCTTAGCTGTTGAGGAAAGTCTAGACTAAATTAACTTGACTGACCAAATTGGAATTGCCATTCTTGTCAAACTCAGTGGGAAAATATGCAAACTATGTTTACAGCCTTGTTAAGCATAAAGCCATTAAAAGTCACATACCCAGTAGGTTTCACAACAATGACAAGGAAAACCAGCTGCCTTTATGAAATACTGCTAGCTGTCCGCATTACCTTCCCCAGTGTTAAACTCTTAGCATGAAGTCTCCTTCTATCAGGAGGAACAACATTTGGCTTTATATTACCAAGTTGTAGAATTCATCACTTTCATCTCCATGCCATCTGCAGGATATTGAAAATGAAATGAAAACAGAACAGGATTTTTAACATGAGGGGAACACCTGATGTATGAAGTTATTCAAGCCCCAGGAATGTGTGGTATTGCACATTCTCACTGTCACAGCCTTTGCTGAAAAGGATTTCCCTGACCTTTTCTCTAACCAGCAAACAAATAAGCCCTATCTCTCAGCAGGAGAGAGCACTGCTCCATTAGATCATTAAGCAGTTCTATTCAGACTATCCCAGTCTCCTGTCCTTGGCCCTGAAGAAAGAGCTGGCACCGGTCCAATCAGTCAGATAGAAGGAAGGCAAATGTGCTTTCGTATGGTACAGCTTGAAATGTCACAGCAGGATGAAAGTCGTCGAACAGACAGCAGTGAGGAAAAGATGTGGTGCTACATGAGGGGTAGTGTTCCAACAAGGAAAGGCTGGTGTTTCAGTCTGCCAAACAACGTAATGACTCATCCAGGCAGAAAAATATTACCACCATGGGAATATTTGGAACGTCTCAGTCTGAGAGTAATTAGGGACTAAACTACACCGGCATGCTTCAGTGATGAAATGAGAAAATAAGCAATACCTCTGTCAAGTTCTGATTGGCGAGTATTAAATGAATATGGGTTTCTATCAAATCTGACCACAAACTAGTAACTTGCAGCAGATTGTCAGAACGGAGTAATATTTCCACTTTCTCATAAAATACGATGGCACAAAAAAACCTGGTGAAGTGAAAAATGTTACAGTTGGCAGCAAGAGTTTTAAGGAAAATCATTACCACAATTACATAATTTAATCCTTGTAACAGGCATTTGCACATAGCATTTTCAATCTCTAATTACTCTGACTGCAACGGAATAAAAAAGGGTAAGAAGAGGATGGGCAAAAGCAGCAAATGCTGACAGTTTCATTTTATTAATAACTACTGTATACAAATCACAAACTGAAAAGCACAAATGTTTAATGAATATAGGTAATGGAATTATTGTACTACTTATCGGTTGTAAAAATGTAAATACTTTTGCAAGAAGGACAAATGTTAATATTTATTCTTTTGTATTTCCAACTGGTGCACAATTTGTATTCATTAAGCAATGCAAAAGGCATTTTTTCTTTAAAATTGTAAAGTGACATTATAATTAAATTGTATAACCTCAGCAGCATCTGCAATTTAAAGGATCACTTACAAGCTGGCTGGACAAAGTGCACCACATTAAGCCACAAACTGAGTTACACATCAATAACCCTTCATTCCAGTGGCTGGGTCAGAACCTCAGCAACATGAAGGAAAAAAAAAAAAAAAAGAAGATTATTCAGAGTAAAAAGGTTTAGAAGGTCAGAAGCAAAACCGCTTACAAGATCAAAATTCCCAGGATTCTTTGACTGCATACACAGAAACCTCCTGTGACACCTGTTTGACTTCTTTTGGCTGCATGGACACTTGTAGTTCAGCTGAACTAAATGCAGCTCCCAAATTAAAAGGAAGGGCAAACACAAATTACCACTCTGCACAATATGAACAGCCCCCATTAGACTGGCTTAATAAACTCTAATAGATGTATAGCTTAATACAATATTCAGCTATTGACATAAACATAAATATAAATTTCAAAGAAAATAACCTACTTTAGTAAAATTACCTGTGCAATAAAAATTAATGAACTCCAAATGATTCTGCACATCTCCACCAAATTGCATTTTCAGGCTCACATCTTCAGGACATGCTGGGTGGTTTGATGCATTCCCACAATTCATCTTCCTGCTAAGCCAATTTTAATTTAAATGCAATTAAAGGCTCAAAATTAACATTATGTATTAGATAAAGCCTTGAATCTGCAGACTATCATAAATATGATTTTCAGAAAAATTAATTACAAGCCATTAGGGTACAAGTCATCTTACTGCAAATGTTGAGTTAAACTGCAGAATCAGTTTGTTCCTTCCATTAAATGTTAAATACTGATTTTAAGCTTTGCTCCAAGTTAATAGCAGAAGGTCAGCATAAAAGAAAAAAAATGTCTCTGAAATAATCCTCAGAGATACTGGAGACTTATCAATCCACATTAATTGAAAAAAATGTATTCTCTCTAAATGCTTAGTGACAACTAGCTTCTGATCTACTTTTGGTCAACTTAAAATAACAATAAAACTCTTCACATTCTCCTTGTGCTCTGAATATAGCACAGATTTCTGCAGAAGTTACAGTTGGTGTACAAGTGTTTTAAACGAAAAATCCATGTATGGCACATGGTTTTATCTAACCAGTAACCCCACAACCCACACTGGAGATATCTGCACAGGACACGACATAGACCTGGGTACATAAAACCAAGAAAGTCAGCTAAGAGTGCTGTCATTTGCTCTGGCCTGGAGCCTGAGGATTCACTACAACCCCAGCATTCAAGCAGTAGCAGTACCAAGGAAAATGGTATGATTTCAGACTTTGAGATACGTTGAAATCACAAAGACATCTTTTTAGATGGTCCTGAAGATGATTCACAAATGTTCCTATAACTCCTAGCAATGATGATGCAGGATTTATGCATTCTAACTTTTTTTCTATACACTTACAGAAAAGTTCTACATACCTATATACCAAGAACACATAAGTGTTTCAAAAGCAGAGGAAAATGAAACTATATGTTGTATATTGTACATTTTTTAAAGGATTTAGCACTGTAGAGACAAAGACATAAGCATATCTCTCAGAGTTAAGAGCAGTTTTTCCAAATTCATGACTTCTGAATCTCACTGTTAGCTGTGTTCTACAATACCATCCTAGGGCTGCTAAGTTCTTCTTGCTAATAGTAACCACAATAGATTCAAAGGAAAACTGTGCTTAATTCCCATCTCCCAAACTGACATATTTTATACACAATATGTCAAAACTCTGCATTTTTCATTAACTTCTGTTCTATCATTAAACAGAAAAGCAACGACACGGTTGGAGAAATTCAGCCATTAATCTCATAATAATTGCTTATAAATGTTCATGCTACACTGACAAGCTGAATGCGTCTCCTGTAGTTGAGAGTGTCAAGGTAACTTTAAAAAATAAATCTTTATTAAATCACAGCTTTCTTTTCTGACATTATTCAATTTAGGCACGAACACTGAAACTCACACCTTCATCATCTGCACACTTGATTCAACTTAATTTTATCTGCTTCAATATCAAATGTTTCAATATTCACCTCTATATCCAGGCCCTCCTCCAGCTGTTAACTACTCCAGTCCTCCAGGGGACTGCATGTGTTTGCTTCAATCCATTTATTGTCTTTTGCTTGTCTACATCTATCCCTAGACACTAATGTACTCACTTCTGGATATTAGTAGATAACCTCTGTGCAGTGGGAGTTTAATGAAATATCTGGCCATCAAGCTGGATGAATGTTATTCTGGCAATTGAACTTCATAATTTAAGGGCATTCGTATGACATTCTCTAATTTCAAGGAAAGGGGAAAGCTGTTACATTCTGCAGGTTTTATTAAGATGCTTTGTATGCCTATAGAACCTTAAACAATCATACTTAGGCAGACAGCAAAATTTCTATGAAATTAAATTTATTATATGCTTTGACAGTTTCAAAAATCAGAGCAATGATTAGAGCTAATGAACACAGAAGACAACTATTTCCCCAATGATCTTGTTGCACAGTTCTGCTTTTCACTGGCAAAGTTCTTCTACACCTGAAGAGGTGTGATACAGTTACAGACACACAACAGGATCTTTTTGATGATATGGGTTTCTTATGGCAAAATATAAGAACAGAGAGAGACTTTAAAATTACACAAGAAAAGGAAAGAGCATAAAAGCTCTTAATCCAAGCCTCTGTGCTGCAGCATTGTTCTATAGGAAAAAAAAAAGCCATAAACTTTCTTCATGAAGATAAAGTTGATGTAAGCCTAGCACCTCAGTCCCTCATAAAAGGGAAAACCCTCAGAATATTATTTCTGTTGGGATATCTTGCAATATTTGTATTTCAATGTTTGCTATCCTGAATCCCTAACTAGTGTTCAGAGTTTTATTTCTGAATGTTTGATCACACATAACTTTAAAAACAAGAGATTCAGAAGGCTGATCAGGGTTCCCTACCATAACTGAGGATTTTACATAGACTTCAGTGTACTGGAATCAACTTGTTAGTACAGCCAGCCTGAGAGCAATTAATCTGAATATACCATCTAAAACATGGTACAGATCCACACTATGCACTCCTCTTTACCCTTTCCTTTCTGGTATATTCCTGCAAGTTAGCAAAGATCAAGTTAAAAATGCATATGTTGAAACCTGAAGTAAAACATTTAGCTTGCCTCAGTAGGACAGGCACTTATAGTTGGGATGCCCAAGCTAAACAAATTAGCTTTGTGCACAACCCAAACAAGCCCCACCAGGCTGGGTTCACACGCAATAATGGCACTCTGTTTGTGACAGGGTAGTCCTTTTCACCACAAGACTTGTAACTCAAAGCCTAGAAGCATGGTATCTATCACAGATGATAAAATACCCTGTATGGCAAGGCCAAGGGGAAAAGCAAGAGAAGGAGATCACTGCATTCACCAGTGAGATGCCTCTAACTCTGCAAAATAAATGCATAGCAATGCTATGGAGGAAGTAAGAGAACACTCCAGAACTAGTACAGTGAATAAAACAGAGATGCAGTGAGCTGTTGTCCAGATTTTCAAACCCCCTTTCACTCTCTCTAGCTTTCTGCTGTTTGCCATTAGATTTTTCATTTCCAAATAACTCTGCAACTAAACAGGTGTAAAAAGTCAAACTCTGCCAAGCTTGGCTGCCCAGGAAGCTGTTGAAACCATGAGGTTCCCATGCAGAACACGGTCTTTGTGACAGCATGAGCTCACTCTGAATAGCTGTTTGTTCAGCGATGTGCATGTTAATGAATGCATTGTTCATTGTTATCACAGAATGCTATTCAGGGTTTCACACAAACATTAATAAAGGTATTTTCTGCATCTTTTTCATTGCAAATTTAAAAGACTTTTATATTTGCATCATTCTGGTCACTGCTTACTGCCTTTTAGGAAAGTGGTCCTAAGCCAGTTCTCTAGCCATTCCTATGTCCCATTTTAATTTTCTGTTTTCAGTATATTAATCAATTCCTACTTCCATTGTACTCTGAATGCAAAACTCAACCCTGTTTATGCCAAGACTCCTGTCAAATTTCAGCCCCATGCTGAAGTCTAATCTGCCTTCAGATCCTTCCTATTTTTCAGCAATTCTCTTAGAAATAAAAATTATCTTCTTTCCCCCTAAACTTTATCTTCCTTACCTTTCTTTTAAAGGCTGAGAAACATCATGATATATTTCTGATGAACTTTAACAGTGTTTTTCCCAAAAAGACCTTAAACTTAAAAGATTCCTGTTTATCCACATATATTACAGGAACACACTCAAAATCAACATAGTTTCCTAAAAGACCAAGGTATTCTTGAAAAACACCCTATGTCTCATGAAATTTTGTAGTCCTGAGATTAGACACGGCACTGTAGTTTCCTAACTCTGTTACTACAAGAAGAGGAGCTCCTCTCTAAATCACCAGAATAATAGTACTTTAACCTTTGCCTAAGATTTGAGCAAGATGTACATACACTGTATGCTTAAACAAAAGAATTTCAGAGGCAGTTCTCCCAAAAGAGTGATTGGACTTGAAATAGTTGTTGCTTTACTGCATACTGAGGACTAGAGCTAGTTGCAATAGTTTCCTCAAGTTCTTCACAGTAAAAGACTGTAAATTTTTGGGTCATTGAAATACCACAGTTTTTGAAAATGCTAAAAGATGTGCAATATTGCTTTTCATGTTTAGGTATACTGAAGCACATGAGTTTATGTGGGGTTCCATTGGGCTGATTTGTTTTAATTTCCTATAGAAACATTTGTTTCTTGTATTTTGTGAACATCTATATAACACTATTTCAGTAGGTTCATAAAACTAAATTTTAAAAAATAATTATAGGAAGATGTTTCAAGTAAACATAAAAAGTCTCAAAATATTAAAAGTCTCAAGATATAAAATATATGAGCAAGGAGTAGGTTCTGTTAACTATTCTGTAGGTGTAAGTTGGAGACCACAAAGGCACCCTTTGCTTAGCTCATGCACCTGCCTAAACAACTTTAAAACTAAGACTTTTCTCAATGCCTTCCTGATACTATTCAGCCGTGTCAGGGCTCTTTTGAGATGTTTCATAGGATTATTTTCCTTTCAGCAGGAGACTGTATAATTCCCACACACATACATATGTTGGCTTACTCAGAAAAGAGCTCAAAACCAGTATTTCATAATGGGACGTACTGAACTAACAAACAGAAAATGATGAAGCAATCATCTGCTGACCTCTGCTTTTGTTGCTAGGATTTCAGATGGCTTCTGCTTCACAAACAAGTTAAATAATAGGACTTTTACTAGATTAAAATCTGTACTATTTCAACACCAGAAATTACCCATTTTCCGCTTAAAAGTTCTTACTGGTTTTAAAATGTATGCATTTTACTTGTCTACTAATCCTACATAAAGCTTGGTATTGTGGAGTTAGCCCATTTCCTTTCAGGAACAGTGCAGCTCAGTGAGTTTTCTGTACTGTGAAGAGAAAAATAATTCCCTTTGGGGGAAAATGATACACTAGTGGAGACCACTGCTTCCCTTCCCAAAATTATAAGTACTGTGGACTGTTTAGAGGACTACCAAGGAAATACTGGAGGAGATACTCTCCAGCAGAGATTATCACTCAAGAGAGGCGACTCTATATTGGAACAGAAAATACATTGCTGATGTTGAAAACAGCTGTGGAGAATAGCATTTAGGAAATAAAATATCAAAAAATAACATTTACAAAATCACATATCTTCTTGTACTACATATCAAAGATACCCTTACTTAACAGTGGTTAACATGAGCCTGGTGATCCATTCAGCTGTGATGGTTTAACACCAGCCAGAAATCAAAGTCCAAATAAGCCACTCCCTTCCCCTTGCCCCTTCTAGCAAGAGTGGGTCAAAGGCGTGTTGAGATGACCATTTACTGAAAGCAAACAGCAATGGAATAAGAAACACACTGTGACAACAGTAGCATTTATAACAAAAGTAACACAAAAGGTGTTCACCACCTTGATGTACTGCCACATGGCCTCTGGGACAAAGACAAGATGGTGGCTGCTCCCCTGAGGTTGCACCACATGGCTACTGGGTAAAAGGAAAGATGGCAGTGCTCCCATGGCCAGTGTTGCCTGTTCCCCAGCCTGAGACAATGGAAAACTACAATGGACAAAATCCTGACAACTAGATTGTCTGTGTCACAACGACTGCCTTTTTCCAGATGGCTTTGCTTGGCTGTGGCCTGCAGTATTCAGCTCACCTCTTCTCCTCACACGTCAGTCTGCTGCTCCTCTGTTCCCCTGTGGCTGCCTCCTCTCAGCTGGTGCTGCGAGGCGTGTGCTCTGCTGGGCTTGGGCACACCGCTTTTCTCAGAGTGGGGCCTGCACTCTGATGGGCTCAGGATCTTTTGCTGCTTTTTTCTCATCTTGGGGCTGCATTCATGACCCAACAGTGTTTGCCACTTTCAGAGTTATGTTCTCTAGGACCAGGAGAGTATGGGCAGTGAAGAGAGAGGGCAGGGTACAGAGGGGCTGGTCCTAGCAACCTCTCCGAGGAAGAGAGAGAAACAAACTGCTGGAATTCTGGGGCTGCACTCACCTTATCTCCCTCCAGAACCTCAGCCCCAGTGATGCCTGAAGATACAGAATAGCAACCTGGCCACCGGCATGTGGCGCTCAGCTTCAAGCCCTCTTTGCAACATGTATGTCTTTGCAGCCTGTATGTCAGATGCTGGTTTCCTTAGGGCCACCAGCAGCACTAGGAATGCTATTAAAATCTTGGGATGAGAATTCACGTAAAATGCAGTGTTAAAGTTCTGCACAGACATTAGAGCAAATGAGATGGGAATCAGGAAGGTTGCACATGACAACTGTAATTAGAGAATAGATATTTTCCATTCCTTTATGGACTTGCAGCAACCATTCAGGTTGGACGGGACTGTGGTGGTCAACTTCCAATCTGCTCCATGCAGGGTCAGTATTAAATTCAGACCAAGTCAACTAGACATAAAATTGTCATTAAACCCTATGAAACACTCAACAGCAATAGTTTGACACAGTATCTTGAGGTAAGCAAGGAAATAAAACTTTTTAACACATAGAAAAAATTACCTAAATTCTTCTTAAATTATCCTTGATGTACCCAGATAGTTAAAAGATTTATAACTTCCAGTCAGTTTAAGAGCTGAATAGAAGAGTAAAAAAAGAGTTGTTCTGTTGTGTCAAAACAAAACCTTTTCAGCACTCACAATAAGTTCTCCTATGAGCCTTTTATCTCTTCCATCCTAGTCTGCAGGTTTAATTTCTTTCTCTGTGATTGGCTAACCTGTCCACATCAGCAATTACATGACCCTGTAGTAACAGTAGCAAAGTACCTTAACAACAGATGAATGTATTCTCATAATTTCATTGAGGGTTACTGAAATATTATTATCCACATTCACTGACAGAGACCAAGACAAGGACAGATTAACAGATTTGTCCAAGGTCATTCAAGAACTAGGTACAAAGTCATATCTCTTCAATTCCAGTCTAATGCTTACACCCTCGAGCTACTACTCTTCTTTCTAAAACAAATCTGTTGTCTTTTTTTTCTAAATATTTGGCTCAATGGCATACTTATCTTTCTTTCAGTCTTAAGAGTGTAATAGGCCCTTTTCCTAGCTTCATTGCATCTTTCCTTACCCTTTGGAACAAAGTCATCCTTCCTTGTCTTTGTCAATGTTTCAGCTACCAAGAACCCACTCTCCTTTTCCCTATTTCTCTAACATAATTTTCCTTGCATATAAGGTTACATTTTGTCTGCACGTCTCATACACAACACATTGAATCACCTTCTAGTTAAATGTGCCTGGGATATGGTCTCAAAGGGTATATCATATATTATCATGCCATTACATTAGTTCGTAATTCAATAGAATGTAATCAACTTCCAAAGTGGTCTACACTGTGGTCAAGTCTGAAGAGTCACACCACTTCAGGTCAGTAAACCTGGCCCAAATTGTAAATGGGCTTACACTTGAGGTCTGCCCTTATAAACTCCATGAATACAACTGGCTCAAACCATCTGGCTGTGTAAATTCAAGCATGCCTGTCAAAAACTGAACAGGTACAGCCAGGAGGGTTCATAATTTTAGCAGGTTCCCTGGCTTTCTACCTGCTCAGGTGGACTTCAAGCAGATAGGTATTTCCTTTATTTGCAGATCACCATGTCAAAGGCTTGTATGATAACTCTAGCTATATTAAGGGACTACTACTCCTACAAGAGTGTCACACACTCTTACACCTCTTGGCAACATTCAGCAACATCAGTCAGAAAAAAATACCATGTCCTAAATATCTGACAAGACAAAGCCTACTGATGGGCTCCAAACAGTTTTTTCTGAAATTTGTGCTGGAATAATTTGTGTGGAAAATGACATGTTAACAACAGCATACTTTCATAGCCCTTGCCCCCCGAAGATTTATCAACCTAAGCAAAAGAAATGCTGTATCAATAAAAGAGAAAAATGTACCCTGGGAAAACACAAGTATCAGGTAACACTAATTTCAGATTATTTACTGCATTGCACATAGGCACTGTCCTGTTTGTCCACTGTCACAATAGGGCACGAAATAAAGATTGACTTGACTCCAGTCAGAAGGCAGTAGAAATCAGAAGGCTTTATTTACAATCCTTTCAGCCCTTTTATAACATGCTGTGCTAAGACGACATGTTATTGGTCCATAGGGCTGACACCTCTCCCATTGGCTAAGTAACAGAAATAGCAAATAACACCTGTTGTTATGGGAAAAGAATATTGTTTACACAAGGTTGTTTTGGGAAAAAGAAAACTGTTGAAAAGTTTCCCTTGGGAAGAGCTCAGGCTCAGAAAATATTGGGTTCACAGTCCACTGTATAACAAAGTTCAGCCTCTGGATAGAAACACAACACCATTGAGAGAATAAATGAGTCCTGGTTAAAGCAAACAAGACAAAACAATGCAAATGTGATGATAGGGAAAACACTTCATGGGACTCAAAAAAAATCTCCTTTCCCTGAAACTTCTGATGTTAGCTAAAATATTTTATAGTCTTCTGGACCCCTACTGCATCACTACAAACCTAACCAAAAACCAACTGCCAAAATAACTTATATGCTGTATGCTGATTCAATACCTTAAGCCTTCCACTTCTAGCACTATGACAAAATATGCTTAAGAAACATCTGTCCAACCATTCCTACTCAACCAGCAGTCTACAACATCATCTTATACTTCCGAATTCATCTTTTGCTAAAGTCAGGAGACGTGGTTTTTTTAGCTCTTGGTCAGTGACAATTGGTCATAAACAAGTGTGGCTTTTACAACTGGATCAGCTCAGATTTTCAGGCAAGTGAAGAACATGAAGACTATTGATCCCGATGAAATTCAGAGGCCTAAAGAAAATGTTTCTGCCCTTGGACAACTGGAATTATTTCCTCTGTCTTTTAGCATACATGTAAAATACATCCTTAAGTAGGTTGTCAGTACACACCCAGTGAGCTTCACATTTTCTAATGGGGTTATAATGTAAATAACTCCATTAGAACATTTTCAGGAATAGACCTTCAAATGAAGATTTTCAGGAGAAGGCTGTTGAAGTTTTTCTTGTTTACTATATTGTTAAACCGCCTCATTTTCATTTTGTTTTACTTGATCACAACTCTTCACCTGAATTTTGTAATAAAAAACTTACCATTTTCTGTTGCACTTTAAAAAAAATGCTAGGATGCTACTTCTCCTCCCCACTTCACTGACCAATCTGAGAGAGCACTCTCTGCTACATCCAAGCTGTTAAAATATCAATAAAACTGGAAGAGAAAAGCACTGATTCTGTAGCTGTGCAACTCTTCCTTCAAGTCTCTCTTTAGTTCCTGAAATTCTTACTACACATAATCAAATGAAATCAATGGGATTTGATTTTTAAGTGATAAAACTATTGCCTACTCTGAGGCATTCTACTTAAAGCAGAATCAAGGACAGCTAAAATAGTACAAGTACTCAAATTATTGTTCTTTTATACATAATAAGGGCATCAATCTAGGTTTGTTAAAACAAGAAATTATTTAGACTTTCGTAATTAAGTTATTTTTATAGTTAGAGTCCAAGGTACATATAAAGATATAAATTTGCAATGGCTGAAAATCAATATAAGCCTTTACACTGGGAAAGCTAAAACCAACACAGTGGATAACTTGAAGGTTAATAAAATAGCAGAGGAAGCGGGAAAAAGCAAGCACACTTGTGAAAAGATCGAAACATACAGCCTTTAAAAATCTTACAGAGACACCTAGCTTGAAATATGCAAATATCCTGGTGCCTGTAATGAGCTTACTCACATGTTTAAAGTTAATCAGGTGTGTTGATTTTGGATGACTTGGATCAAAAAATAAAAGAAATGCATCATAAAACTTTATTTCTTATTTGGAACTTAATTTTACTGAAAACTTCTTTGATGCCCCATTCAAAGAGCTGAGTAACAGATTCAGCTCTCATTTCAGTTTAACTCAGTATCAAGTTTCTTTAGAAGATGCTTTCAATATGCAAGACAAAAATAATAGGAGATTTCTAGTCTAAAAAAAAAAAAAGAAACCTGCTTATTACAACTTCCTAAGCTAAACTAAAAACGTACAATATGGTATACAGCATTAGCAACAACCAGCAAAGCAGCTCCAAAGAGATGCAATAGAATGCCTTGAACTTCTACTACTCTTACCATAAATTTTTGAGGTTTTTTTGGACAGAAATGCTGTGTGAATTTGAATAATATTATTTTATTTGCTAACTTCTCAGAACTGAAAGTTTTTGTACTTCCTTTTAATGTTTAATTTTTATAGAATTCTTATAACTTCTTTAAAATTTAGGTAAATAATAGTAGTGCTAATAGTAGTAGTAATAATAGTGATAATAATAATAATGTTTCCTCATAATGACTAGTTCCTTGTATGCCAATTACAATATTCTTCATAACAGTGTTATGAGGTCCATAAAGATGTTTATTACAACCAACCTTAAGATATCCTGACATCCTGAACGTTCATGCAGCTGTCATGATAGTTATTGGTTTTTGAGCATTATGAACACAATCTGGATTTTTATAGTATCTGTTACCTTAAGACAAAAGCTCATAGTAATTAATAAGTGGTAAAGAAAAACGAGAAGCAGGTAAGATATCTACAATACTTTTGCACTAATCAGTGACATTTGCATGATGGCTTTATACGCTCTAAGGCTTCAGTCCCAGGCTGGCAAAAAACCAAAACCCACTTAAACAATTGGGTTGTTAAAGCTGTTTAAACATTTTGCTATCTCTGCTTCTTAGATTTTAGAGCACAAATAATATCAGTAGCTAGAGAGTTCAGGAAAGTCCAATGAAATCAAAGGAACTCTTCTTGCCAACTACAATGAAAGATCGTAAGACAATCCTAAGCAGGTTCTTCTCTCCTTATGCCTGCACTGAAGTTTCTCTGTTTCCTTTGCCATTGTTCAATTGATTTTTTGGGTTTTTTTATAAAAACCTTGATCATACAGAGTATTCAACAGAACTTCTTCCATTGAACTTGGTACTACTACTACATTTGATAAAATTCCTTTTTATGATGGACAGACATTGATTGAATCACCAGAATTTTGTGTCTTACATTGCTGTGGCTTCTTTTCAGGCCAACTCACACACTTACAGACCTTCTCTAACTCCAATCCATAATGTGAGTATGAAAACACTCAAGATCACGTGGCTGTGATCATAAAAACCCCTCAATGTTTTGATAGAAATCCAAAAATACATTATTAGGGGTTTTGGGGTTTTTTTAGTTTTACAGCAGATACTGAGTATTTTCAGTTGCTAAGATAGATTCTTGATTCTGCAGCTCCACACATCTGGCTATCACTTTCTCCTAAACTATGGCATTCAGTGGTATAAAGTTGGAGGTTTATCCCTTTACACTGAGTGCAGGATCAAATGGCAAGACATCTCATCACCTTGCAATCTAAAAAACCTGCCCATGCTCCCATGACTTTTCACATTCTCTTGCAATACTTTTATTGTGGAAAATAAAATTAACAAAATTCTATAGCAAACCAAGGTAGGTTAATTTACTCATTACCAGGCATGTTACAAGCAATGGTAATTTAAAACTCTGTAATTATGATGCCTGCTAGACTCTTGACTGAATTCTGTTATATCTATCTCACAAAAGTTCCTTTTGGTTGAGTTATTGCCCAAGGACTACTTAAGGAAAGTCGCCTGCAAAGTTCAAAAGGCAATAAGTAAAAAAATACACCATAAAAGTATCCCATTTGGAAGAAAGGAAAGACATTTCCTTGTTTTCACTCATAAAGGATAAATCACTGCCATTCTCACAATGGAAACAAAAGGTACCCTTATATAACAGTTGTGTCTTCCAGGAGCTCTTCTATTTCTAAGGTTTAGTTTTGGCCAATCTATGTTTTAGGCTGATACCTTGTTTCTCTGGAAGTACAATTTTTTTTTTTTTTTTCCCTTATAAAAGGTAGATTCTCGTGGTCATTATTCGACATGCTTATTCTGAAAATATAGACTCATCATAATGAATGAGGTGATGGTTCCCTCAGTTTGCAAACTTTACAAATTCAGTCATTAGCATCTAGGTGCTAAGGTCAAAATATTATGTTTAAAATGTGCTAAATTTTTTATGCTCTGTGCATAAAAAATTGGCTACTGTATCTGAGAACTTCAAAACTCTTTTAAAGTGTGAAGTATGCTATGGGCTCCTTACATCTAAATGTAAAGTTCCTGATATTACAGGAAAAATCAAAATATTGTAATACTTATTGTATTTCCACCAAATATTCATATAGCCCCCATGGAAATATTTTTAGCATTTTAGAGTACAGTTTTAGTAATATCTGGGTTTCCTATTTTTTCTCAAGTTATTGGTCATTCTATTCTCCTAATTTCCAACACTGAGAGGCCAGAACCATTTACAGCTGGAACTTACTGATTGAGATGGCTTTATGTATCTCTCTGCACATACTTCTGCCTCTGTCAATTCAAGGAAATAAGTTACTATTCATTTCATTTGCTGAGAGAGATACAAGAATAATGGTGGAAGTCTGACGGTACGTGATGGTGTAAGTTTTGGCATATATATATATGCCAAAAGATACTACTGGCAGAAGTTGGATAGATGCCTTATATATACAAAAAAAGTAGGCCATCATAAGCAAAATCTAATAAAACTCATATATCACATCCATGTTTCATGCATTCTTTCTATAATATGTTTAACAGGAATACTATTATTGAAAATGTATTAGTGTCTTAGGGAGTTTTAAAACATTTTACAGGAACTGTATTGTATACTCTTCAAATTATAAAATCTCAGCACAAGTTCAACACACAAACCTCTGAGAAAGTAAAAAAGAGCAGAAAAACACTCAAACTTATCTGAAAGCTACCAGAGTAACTTTTAACGTGTAAAAATCGAATATCTTTCAAGTCCAATGTTTTAGACTTTCTGCAATTCTTGTAGAAAGCTGTTTCCTTCCCAGTTTTAATATGATTTCTAGCTTTGAAATACAATGCTTTTATTCTGCCAAATAGCATGCATTTTTGGCCCTCACCTAAGAAATCTCTGGCCTTCACCTAAGGACTGATGGGAACAATTAATTAATTTGCTGTTAGATAGACCTTAAAATATCTGAAAATTAGAATAAATTCTGGATGCCTGTTAATGAGCAGTATATAAATGCAAGTCACAGGTTCCTCATAGTGGCAATTAAGAATTTTACCCCCAAAACTCAATACACTGACAATGCTGAAGTTTGATATATTGCATCCTGGTGTGCTGAAGGTAACACTTGAGTGTTCTCAAGAGAAAACTTGATCTGTTAATCTTGAGATCTTTACAAAACTATTCCAGGTTTTGATGTTGTATTTGATGAATTGCCAACATTTTATGGTTTATCATGATTTAAGGCTGCTAATACTTAAACTGTCCCTTCTTATTTCTGTATGTCTAAGATGTTTATTTTGGGAGTGGGAGAGATTTTGCAATATAGAATCTGCTAATTTCTAAGCATCATAATTTACTATATATATAATGTTATATGAATGTATATATATGTTCCCATCTGTTAGCCAAGGTCTGATACTGTATTTCATAAAATCACTGAATTTTTCCTACTCTTAATTTTGCCCCTGAAAAAACAGATATTTTTTCCTATCCTTTAAAACCAGTCAGTTGTTCACACCATTCAAGTGTGTCCAGCCAGTCATAAGAGTAAATACAACAAAAATTTCAAAATCTCATACAGAAACTGCAATCAATATCCAAATATGCTGCTGCCTTTGCCTCTGGGCCTAGGAAACATGTATCTATTTAGGTGTTTGTAAGGAGAAGAACACAACTAGAGTTCAATCTGTGCAGGGAAAAGGCAAGGATGTCTTTGCTTCTGTTGTATTTTGGAGCTTGCTTGAATAACTTACCACAGTGTTACGTGGCTTTTGCAGTGCTGTGTTATATTGATTCCACACTCTGTGCTCCTACATGACTGCAGGATAGCTCCTGCACCTACACACAAGACAGCTGAAGCACAGTGGGACCTTTGCAATCACCAAGGGCCAAGAGTCCTTGGTTCACAGAATCAAAGTTCCAATTATTACAATCAATTACATAACCATAACAACAACTAATTAATTAAAACATCGATTCTCCCTTAATGAGAGAGATAAGAGTTGAAATTCATTATCATCATATCACTTACATTAAACATTTTTAGCACGTAATTTCTTGAAACAGATTTAGTTCTGATGAAAAATAGACATCCAATATTTCATGTTGATCTGGTGTCTAAAAACATTCCAATCGTGCTTAAGAAATGTGTCATCTTTCTATTCCTTTGTATCTTTTTATTCCACTCAATGACAAAATAATTGAAGTCATTTGTGATTGATGCTCCATTCTTATTACAGTTCTTTCTTGGCTGTGAAATTCTTCCTGATCTGCCTTCTCGATCTTCCCTAGAGGTGTGCATGACTTCTCTCTTTCTTTAATTCAAAAACTCCTAACATATGGTTCCCACCAAAGCTTAAAAACTGTCTACTTTTGTAACTGTACTGATCATGACAAAGAGGGAACAGAATGCCAGATTACTTGCCAGACTACACGTCATTTTATTCAAACATTCACAAGCAACTTTTCAAGAGTTAAAATATATTTGTCATTGTAATTTTTAAAAGTATAATTTATCTCTCTACTCTCTCTTTCCTTTTTGTGTTCCTGTTAAAAACTGCTGAACCAAAGTTTAGAGGCATCCAGTCTCCTGGGACCTAACAGGCAGTGACAGGTGAGCACGACATGTATGATAGAAACAAAAAAGGTCTTTGCCTTCCTCTCTGAAGGGTATCATTTGCTTTCCTTTAATAAGATGGAAAAAAAAAAAAAAAGTTGGTCCTCCAGCACTGGGGATCAGAGTGGGGAGAGACAGCTCAGATGATACTAATGACTAGTGCATTTTCCAGTAGTGTTGAGAGGATAGATAATCTATTTGCTTCTTAATAAACTTACCTCTTCCATTTTGTCTTTTTACTGGCTTGGTCAAATAACTGAAAATTCTCTAATGAAGACCCTGCAAAGGCTTTATACTCATTTTCAAGGGTTGGACGAGATATAAGCAAGTTTTTGGAAAGAAAAAAAAAACTAGTAACCTTAGATGATAGAAAATGTGGTTAAATAATGATGATACTTTGAGGATTGGTTACGCACAAATCTGTTACACATGAAGAACCACATAAGGTGTTTCACAATGTCTATTTCTATGTTATTCTTACATAACTTTATCAAACAATTTTCCTGAAGAGCTACAGTTAGCTTTTTCACAGAATATACTTTCTAAGTTTAGTTTTTTACATTCTTTCTGATTCTTTCTACAATATAAGTTACCAACTCACTTTCTCTTGTAAAATTTTTCAGGTGTCTCCCAAGCCAAAACAGGAATTCATAAAACCAAAAATGGCACAGTCATGATTGCCTATTTGGCTCACTATTTGCCAGAAAGAATTGTCAATACTGCTTTTAGCAAGAAAAATATTTTATTGTTAGTAGCTGCCACATAGACAATCTCTTCTGCACAAGGGAAACTAACATTCCTTCTTTAGTAATTTTTTAAAGCTCATTACCAGCATATTATTTAAATGAACCAGCAATGCTTTGATGTGCTGCCCATCTAAACCGTCTCCTTTTTGAAGCTGAGGACAGTAGAACTACTGCTTTCTCAATGATACTTTCAGGGGAATCCTGTCCTATAATTACATCTTCTCAGGGTGTCACTTGAAGAGATGTGACTCAGCTGCAGGAGGTTACATGTGGTGACAAAGGCTTGAAATGAGTCTCCATTATGTATAACTAACATTGGTACCAAACTGTTGAAAGTGATTTCTACTAGGAACTTCAGTTCACAAAATCCAGCTCATTCAAAATTTCTTCATAAATTATAATCTTAAGAATTGACAACTCCTACAGGTAACAACAGTGCAGATTTCCAGCTTAACAGTCCAAACCTTTTCTGGAATATTGTAATGGGATAGAGATCCCAAGGAAATACACATTCCCCATGCATATTCAGGCTCCCTCCTCCACCTCCCAGC
The DNA here is from genome assembly GCA_013399915.1 of Illadopsis cleaveri. NCBI lineage: Eukaryota > Metazoa > Chordata > Aves > Passeriformes > Timaliidae > Illadopsis > Illadopsis cleaveri. The sequence goes on along the minus strand of VXBB01003584.1, from coordinate 231,965 downwards.
TTCAACCAACTTATTTCATAGTGCTATTTTTGTCTTCATGTTTGAAAACCCAAAGCACTTAAGACAAATTCCAGTTGCTCTGTCTTCTTGTCTACGCTCCTGACATATTTCTGCCTCAGAAAGTTTGAGGCTTGGTGACTGTCATTTCTCATACAGGAACAGATTGGAACCTGGGGGCGGGATTCCTGCTTCTTGTGCTCATCTTTGCCCACTTTGAATGAATTACACCCAACTCTATACCAGTTAGCGTTACCACACCCACAGTAACTTAGTATATATACTTTACAGCAAACCATTTCTTGCAGTTGCAAAAAGTTGCACTTTTCTTGTTTAATGATATAGAGTGTTGCAGTTCACTACAGAAAGCCTCTTTAAATAACAATGCCTTGTTTCTTCTGTTTCTGAATGCTTTGATTTAAAAGCAGGCCTCTTTGCAAAACATTCATGTTTGCACTGAAATGCTCCTCCCACATTTTAAGAGTGATATGATTGGTTTTCCTACATCCTTTCTAAGAGAAGGCAAGTGATTTATAAATATTTTCCATTTCACTACACATCGCATAAATCACTGGACTGCCCTGTACTTCAGAGCTTTGTCTGCTCAGCCTTGCTGTGGTTTGGGATCTGACAAAGGGCTCCTTTCCTTCGGGTTATTTTTGGGGTTTATCAAGATACTAAGTCTTGAGCTGGGTTAAGTCTGACATTTCTTTCCAACTTTCTTTTGCTGTTTTAGAAGAAGTCAACTCCCGGTGCTGCTGTGTGGTAGTAGTAAAGACTAACCAAAAAGAGCCTCCTTATTGAGGCAGGCATTTTATTGCAGGGAGCAAACCAGCATTATCCTTTAAAGTATTCTCTCTGCCTTGCACTAACACACAACCCTTCTTCACTAACACACAACCTCCTGCTACACGTTTAAAGCAGAGCTTACTTCTCTTGGCTGAGGGTGAAGGCAATGACTCTAGAGCAATCACACACTCTCTCCTACAGCAGAAATTAAAAGGGAGACCTAAATTTGAGAACAGCTTGGGCATTTTTGCAACAACAATTCTCTTACTGATTCATTTCACGTGGATATACTGGGAAGACAAAATGTTTATTTCTCCTTTTGGCTGATGAGTTTATGAGGCTTGGGACAGACTACTGTACACAGCTGCCAAATTGTTAGGTCTAAAAAATCATCTTCTACTGTCACTAGGTATGACAGCAAGGAAAGTCCAGGAGGTTGAGCTCTCTCACTGTTTTCATGCCTACGTCAGCTGCACATTCACTTCCAAGCTCTTATTCTGTATTCAGAAGCAATCCCTTGTTGAAAGACCACTCTGTTAAATTTCTGGGTCAACAGCTCCTGAATTTAGCTATTCCTTTTCAAAGCAGTATGTTCCCAGCATAATGGTATCTAAAGATCTGTTTGTGCTTGCAACTTAAGTAAGCTTGAAATGCTTTTGCCTTTTCCCTCCAGATACAATTTGTAAACTTCTCCTTCAAAGTTCTGCATTGCTTCAAGTCCTTTGTCTGTATGTTTTAATTAGTCCTGTCCATCTACCATGAGAAGTCATTGTCTCAGATTCTCTGTTCTATTTTGCTAAAGAATGATGGATTTTTACATACAAAACTGAAGTGAATTCAGTTTCCATTCTGCCGCTTTTATCTTACTGCAATGACTGTTTAGCCTCATGCATTCCCGTGGATGCTGTACTCAGGCATGATGATTGCTTGCATATGTTTTTACCCTTTGTGGTTTTTTTGGGCATCCAATTGTTAATACTGCCTTTCCCAAAGATCATATTCTCACCTTATTTCCCAGCCTTTCTACATCAAGACCTATGCTTCATTCATAGATCTCAGATAATTTTTCATCCTTTCTCCATTAGCTTCTGCACTGCAACTGAAACCTAATATTCCTGGTAAATAAATATCCCTCTCACAAGCCTTCCCTCTAAACTTTGCCTGGTTTACGAACATACATGTCATCACCTGACAAAGACCACTTAACCTAGGTAATTCATTATACAATGTTCTGTATTTTGAAAAAAAAAAAAAGCACTTCTAGGAAGAGGGAGAAATTTGCCCAGTGCTTCCAAAGATGTTTTTTCATCAGCACATTAAACACCTTATGAGCAATTGCTTCAGGCAAGTAGACCTCCACACAGAAGAATATGCTACAGTCTTGAACAAGCTAACTCCATACAGGCTTCCGTAACGCCTGTTTGGCCCAATTAATATTTTAGTTCATGAGAGGCCTCATTAATTTTAAGCAGGTTACTTCTGCATATAGCAGCAAATGGATATATCTTACTGTGAACTTGGTAACATTCAATTTCTGTACAAGATTTGCCAAAGGCAAAGTTGAAAAGCAAGTTATTTTCAACAGATGTAACCTTGTCTGATAAGAGTTTGAATGGTTACCAAAATACTTGTAAAAGTCTGCAAATCATAACGTCTTAAGGAGAAAGACATCAGGTTTGAAGGCTTACATATTCAGCCTACATTTCTGTGATATGTCATGCAAATAGCTAGACTGCACTTTTCTGTTCCCATGTGTATAAACTGGAGTAAAACTACATTTTTCTTGGTTTGAAATTTTGCTATGAGCTTCCTCTACTGCAAGCATGCAAGAGATATAAATGTAGCTGATAGCAGAGCTGGGAACCATTTTTTCTAAATGTTACCATCCAACCAAATCTGGCCAGTTGCATCATATAACATTTCCTTGCAGTGACATAAGCAGAAAAGAAACTCAAGACCCCCCTTTTCTCTTTTCCCTGGACATCTCCAGTGTCACAATACAGGGAGAAATGCAATACCCCATTTCCTTTTCAGGATACATTGAAAATATGAGAGTGAGAGAAGTGAAAAATAAGGATTCAAAACTCTAGGTATTTGACCAAGTCAATCCTAATGGAAACCACATCTGCTCTTGAAAACTGTATACAATATATTTATAGCAGACTGCAAAAACATTATTCCAAAATTCTGTTTCCCTGTGTTATTACAAAATGACAATATTGTTTTTAACCTATTTCCTTTAACCAGATTGACAGAATTACAGGTTGACATTACTGTGAAATTTTATGATGTATTATGTTAACTGTGCCAGTTTGATTAGCCTTGATTGACAGCTAGTACCTGCACAGAAAGTTAAATATCTCAGGAAGGAAAGAGTGGTGAAAAGTATGTTGCCTCCTTCACTGGTAACAAGAAACAAGAAATATACAGCAACAGTAGTAGTGGTAATATAGTACATATAGTATTACAATACTAATGATAAATTAATTCATTAAAATTTAAAATACTGATTTTTATATCAGTAATATAATAATCCTCATTATTATTAATTATAATACTCCTTTGTATTTGCTCTCATCTAAATCACTCTGTGTTTGGCAAACTTTTTACATGCACACTGACTGAACATAACAAGTCTGAAAAAAATTGAGATCTTTCATTCTGTATACATCTTGCTTCTGGAAATGTACTACCATGTCTGAGGGACTAAATTTAAAAATCTCAGCACACGCAGTGGCTGCATCTGAGCTATCATATCATAATAATGCTTCTCTCCTGCAGCATCCTCATCTGTTATCTAAACAGAAGTTGAGATTCTTTTAGACTATAAAATTGGTTGCTCAGATGTCTAGTGAATTCAGCAGAGAAGCTGTGCATTACCCCTCTGGCTTTAGGGTTTGAAAACCCTAAACACTTGAAAATAGGTGCAATGGGAGGTTCTCCACTTGCCCTGTAGATTACATTAATTCATATCAAAAGGTCACTGCATGTTATATGACACAAAAAACCATTTCTAGAAACTGCTCTGCATTTTACTTGTACAGAAATAGGAAAATTTAGGAAGGAGTGCAGAGGGAACCTCAATTTTTTTAATGTGCAAAAAGTCTTTGAAATAACCTCATAGGTGGTGAATGTGTTTGAGGGTTTTTCACTTTAATAGTTCAACATCTTTGAAATCAAGGGATGAGGAATGGGAAGGGCCTCCTTTTTCACTGAGTTTGGTCCTCTATTTGCACAAATCATCATCTATCTTTTCAAAAGCTTATGGATTGCCTTCTGAAAAGGACTTAAGGTTTTATATCTTTTGCTGTAGGTCTTTTAGATTTTGTTTCCTTTATTGGCTTGATGTTTTCAACTGAATTTCCACCTTAAATTTATTTGTTGCCAGCTAATACCAAACTCTTCTTGAAACTACATGATCCTCCAACTCGAAGTGTTTTCCAGGGTCCCTGGCATTTAAATATCCCAGGGAGGGCAATCATATCTCCTAGCCTTCTTTTTCTAGTTACATCTAATGTCCATCCACATTTATCAAAATTTCTCCATTTTTCATTCTCTCCATCCCCATATAAACAAGCCATTCTCCTGATAATCCTCAAAATCTTCATCAGTATCTTTTACACTTTGAATTCCCCTTTCCTTAGCACAGGAGACTCCACACCCAGCCCAACAGCGAGAGTGCTCCCTGGGTACAGTTGGATACCTCCACATAAGAATGCCAAAATCCTCAAAAAAACTTTTCCATGTCTTATTTCCCCCCTGTGCTGAGCATAAATCCACACTCTTGAGGAAGGGGGAAACCTGAAGCAACGTGCATAATAGTACTGGGTTGGGGGAACTGATACTGGCCACTGGTACCCAGTATTTCATACAATTTGTATAAATCATTCCCTTCTACAGCTCTACCACTACCACTCCCATCCAGTCTTCCCCAGAAACATCACTCCAGTCTTAGGATTACATTTGACTGCATGACACTGCATCACAGTGGTGCTTCTTAGGCTCTTTAAGATCAATTTCTCTATTTCAGTCATTCCTATCCGGTAGAATTCCTAACTCTAAGAGAATTTAGTACTGTTAGTTCCCAGGTACAGCATTTTGCACTTTCTGCTATGCAATTTCATTCCATTTCTGCTACTCTAGTTCTCAAAATTATTCAGCCCTGACTGCTTCTTTCTCTTAGTTTTGTCTCACTGGTCAACTTTTTTCAGATCTTGAGATGTTCCTTAAAATTTTCTCTCTTGTTAGGAAGCTCCCTTTCAGTACCATCACACTGAGTTTAGTTTCTTACCCAGTCCACAATCCAGCAATTCTTATGCTGACACCTCACTTTTTGGTTGAATAAATAATTTTTGAAACAGCAGTACAGTAAATTACGCTCCAGAAAGACTATTAGTAGTTAGCATTTCTTTCCCCAAAAAAAGTCAGCTATCCGGTTAGGAAGAAATCAGGTTAATCTTGCATGATCTGCCTTTTCTATTTTTTTTTTTTTTAATGCAAGTTTAATTTCATAATTCTTCAGCCAGGAGAACAAAGTAAAATGTCATGTAATAGACTCTGGTTTTATATTTCTATATCTTCTCAAAAATTATTATGCAACCTTTCTAACTTCCGTTTTTAATTAATTAGGTCCATATAGACAAACCCTTTTGGCCTTTGTAATAACATCCTGAGATCAGGCATGTTGGAAGGGCAAATCATTTCATGTAATGTTTCAAAATAAATGCCTCTCTATCCATAGGCCTATAGGAGTTGCTTCAAGCGGAAAAAAAAAGATGAAAAAATAAACAAAGAATACAAAGGCTTACTGTCCCACAAAAATGTTTGGTAATGATTTTAAACCAAGTAAAAGTAATGCCTGGGATTTGGAGCAGGAAATTTTATTTGAATAAAGACGTTTCTTCAAAATATACTGCCAGAAAAAAGTTATTAGATATTAATAGATATTAATATGTATATTAATATCATTATATATTGCTCTATTATATATCTATTATTATATATTGATATGTAATAATATATAACAATATCTATTTATTATTGAATAGATATTAATTCACTTATCAATTTTTTTTACAACATCTATCATGTTTTTACAAAAAGAATTTGAAATGGGAAATTTTTCAAGAACAGAGTTTTTGCTGCACCATTCTTGTCTTTTAAGCTGCTATTGTCATTAGCACAATAATTCAATGTATTAATATAGATATCCTTGAAATAAAGGGTGCACATTTGCTTGGAGTTTCTTAAAGAAACATTCTATTGTTAAATTGTTATTTTTGCACAATTAGCCAACAAAATTCAGATTTATCTCCCCTTCAGAATGCAATCCATGCATTTCCATCAAAGGAAACATTACTGATGTACTGACAGAAATAGAAATGGTTTTCATTGCAAACTTCCTTTTGCATTTACTTCATTTGTCAATGGATATTCCAACATTCTAAGGTGACAATAGCTGATAGCTTAGCTGATAATAGCTGATAGTCTCTTTAATTTTCTGTCTTCTTTAGTCCTGCAACGACAGTCAGAAGGTTGTAAAAAGCTGATCTTAAAAGTCACTGAACAGAAAATTAAGATGGAAGAAAATTATGATTCTAAGGCACATCTAAGTATCCTAATTAGCTTCTGCTGGAGTACCTCACATTCATGCTATAATGGTACATAGGAACATGAACTGATTCCAGAGGGAAGTCTGGTACAGTCAATCAGTCTCTCCACTCATGAGGAGACAACTGCCCTGGTTGAATAAGCCTGTAGACCACTGGGAGCTCATATTCCTTCAGCTATAAAGCCCTTTTGGATGCATGTCCTTATCTCACAATGAAATCTTTAAAAGCTTTCTTCCCTGGCGAGACATACATAGAATATGGATTTCCTTTTGCACTGCAAACTCTGCCTAGAAAAACAGTATAGACAGCTCTAACTTTGGCACTATTGGGATGGAAGATAACAGAGAAAAAGGACAGCAATGATGAGAAAACACAACGAGAAAGGCATCCTGCCTCAAAAAACCTCACCAACCTCTATGTGTTTGGAAACGTAGTGTCTATCAACTGCCACTTCCAGGGAGAAGGTAACTAAACATAACAACACCTGAACATATCTGGAATTAAATTCAAAAAATGGCCAATAAAAATAAAATTGGCCTATTTAGAAAAAAAAAGCATGTTAAAAAAACTGTGATAGTTGCTGTTCCATTGTGTGAAGAACAAGGTGAACATTTCTCTAATTTTCAAAGCATGCACTGCAGCTTATTTATACAAAATCAGCCTGCCTTGCATCACAGAACCAAACCAAAGTATGTTAGTAGAAAGGCAGAAGAAAATGAAACAAAGGCAAAAGCAAAGCATCCCATCCTGGCACATCTTCCAGGCCTTGTGTTTGGCAGGTGTGAGATGCAACTTGGCACAAAGCTCACAAAAGGCTCTAAATGTTGTGCCATTCAACCCCAACTATCTGGGACCACATGTTTAAGTTCATGACCTAAAAGCATCTCAGAATGTTCAACAGATAACAGAATCCAACCCCAGAGGAACTAGACTGCCTGTGGGGAGGAGAACCACTCATAGCACTGCTCCAGAGAAGGCTACACAACATGATTTTGCACAGAAGCTGATTAATTCAAACATCAACAAGCAGTTGCTTGGTGCTGGCTGTAGAGGCTCTGATCATTTGCTGATAGTCTTGGGAAGTATATGGAAATGGAGATCTGAAGAGTCCAAGGGACATGTGCCACATGCAAGAGTTTTATTGTCATAAAAAATATGAAAGGAAACCTACATGACAGAATGTAGAGGCATAAACAAAACATTTAAACATCACATTAAAAGACAGGTAAACAAGGGGAAACGAAGCAAGGACATTGCTCAGTGAAAGACCAATAATCTTTCCCAGCTTTATTTTAAAAAAATATTCCAAATATTTCAATTATATCAAAGTATTTGCAACAGACCTTACATGCATGAAACAGCTGTTTAACAGAGAAAGTGCATGATATTCTCCCTTTGAATGTTGGCTTAGATATATTAACACATGTTTATCATGGCTTCCATACAGTAGTTCAGTGGTTTTATGTAATATCCTTCAAAAAGTTCTAGAAAGGTTTTTTCATTACTGGTTTTAAGGGGGGTGATTTGTTTGTTTTTATTATTTTCATAGATGCTTGACCTGTGCACTCTCAAAGGCAGAGGAAGAAAAGATGTGATATCCCCATTTTAGCATTTCATTAAGTTATCACATTTATTATTCAATTACCATTAAGCCTCTCATGAAATTTTTGAGTACAACTCAGACTGTTCTATTTCAAGAACTATTGTTCTTGAAACTTACAGTTTTATTTTGATTAGGTCTCTACTGGCTTCTGTTAAACTGCCATGTTTCTAAGCATTCAAACATTTTTGCATTCAAAACATGTTATTAAGGAATAACCAGTTAAAAATGCATGACGTACTCTTTGATAATACCGAATTTCCCTCCCTTCCAGTGCCAAATTACTATTCCAGTTACTGATACTTCTCATCATGCAAGACAATGATAAACTCAGGCTGAATGAAATCGTTGTTTCAATGTGACAGGAGAGTGGAGAGGTGTGCTCTATGCATATGTGTACAGCAGACTGTGGAGATCAAACAGAAGAACATTTGAGACATGCAGTCTGTATGTTCCTTTTGCTGACATAAATATTCTCCTAAATGTGCTGTAGATCCTTCTTTTAAAACAGATTTGGTCAATATAGCTGTTTTTACCAGAAGTAATGTAAGATATATTAACTTAATAATGCTCTTTTTTTCTTCAAGGTAGGAACTTGAAACAAACAAACATGCAGACACCCCCCCACACATACATACCAGATCAAAACAGCTACAAAATAAACATTGAGTGCAGTAGGACTGAGAGGACATATTGGCTAGTTAGAGTGAAACATGTTATTGCATAGCTGCATCTCATTCCAAAATAAACATAGACTTGAAATTGAAAACAAAGTAAGATTTTTTAAATATAGCATCTTAAGAGTAAGACACTATGAAAAAGAACTCATAAACAAGTTGCATTCAAAACTAAATTAAGATAAGTTTCTAAAAAGTCACCGTGTTTTGTCAGTCTCTAGTACCAATTCATATACAATTGGTTACAAGAGAAAACTCTGAATTCAAGCTGTGACTTGATCTGACTAGTTAGGCAGAGTACAAGACAAGCACAGAGTAAAAACTACATCTACTAACACCCAAATCCAGAGTGACACTGAGGCCTTTCTAAGCAGCGCTGGCTGTAAAGGAGCCCACTTTCTACTGTGATTCTACATCTCTTCATTTGAGTCTGGCAATGAAATGCATGGCAGTAATGTTGGTTTTGGTATTGAAAATAGGCATTCCGCATCTACCCACTCTGCTGGACAATTTAGTCAGACAGTATTGCCAGATAGAAAGATTGTAAGAGTAGTGTGAGCCAGAGTGGAACTTTGATTCATTGAGCTAGAAAAGCTAACAATGATTTTTCTGGAAAATAATGTTATAAGTTCCTTAGCATCTGTGTTCCAAGCAAGTTCCAGTTGACAAGGAATGTCTCTACTTAGACCGTCTAGTGTTAGGACTGCCTCTCTGAGTATCATTTGGACCCTTTAGGCAGTTTTACAAACTAGTATATCCAAGATGTCCTTATGGACTGTGATTCAGCTCATGTTCATACTTGCATAGTCTTTATTCCAAAAAATATTATACCACAAACTCTGTATAGCAGTGTGTCTTAAGCTCCAATGACAGACCTGAGAGCATACAATATGCAAACTCCTGACCTGCAACAGACTAACACACTACCAGACTAGTTAGAAGACAATTAGTCCAATTTCACATTTCCTAGCAGCCGAAAAATTTCATGTTATTTTAGTCACAGTGGATGGATGCCAAGTTCATTGGAAACAACCCTGCTGATTTACCCAGTCCATTTTAATACTTTAGAAATACTGTTGAAACATGGCTGTCCTAATTACACAGGGATCAGTGCACAGTGTCCCTCTCACCCAGGATTCTCCCAGAAGGGCTGCAATCACCTGCATTCCCCTTAATTTCACCATGCAATTTCAACTAATTTCATCCTAGTACAGTGCTGTCAGACAACTCCCATGTCTCTGCGGTTTTAATCGATTAGCTCAATGTCTCTATAATGCATCACCAGCTGCCAGGCACAGAACTGGACGCTTTGCAAGCATTTCAACTAAAAGACAGTTTAATTACTATAGCAGCATCTCAAAGGCATAGGCATAAGGACTTGCAAAGGAATTATTAAAATATTTGGTGTCAACAAACCACTTTATAAGTGAGCGAATGATGACAATCAAAAGGTAGAAAATAAGGAGAAAGTCACATTTTAAATAGTCCATTTTAATGGCCTCTAATGTAGTCAGGCAAATGGACTGCCTTAAGTATTACTGTTTACACAATGCAATTGTGCTTTACGATAATTGTTTTGCTGCAATACAGACATGTAAAAATTGACATTACTGTCAGTAAATTACAATACAAGAAAGATACCTTCAATTAGAAAATAGTTGAAGTAAGCAAATTAGACAATAAATAGACTGCCTTAAACTAATGAATCACTGAACCAGACTGTAAACTTTGGTTCATTCCTTGAACTACTTCTGTGCATTGCCGATCACATGAGGGTCTTCTGGCTCTCTGAAGTGAACACATGCATAGAGAAAATCAAACATTTAAATAGCAGCACTTCTAACAGAATCAAAAGTGATGTTGCAGATCAGTCAATGAGACAAATGACCACAGGAATTTAGGGCTAATCCTTTCCTCCCCCTCTGTGCAAGGCTAAAGGATGCTCAAAAAGGACCTAGGAAAATCTTGCACCTGGTGCAAGGGCAGAGACAAGGAAGCCAAACTATACAATCAGTCCCCAAACTATACAACTGTCCCTAACAGTCAGATCCAGCAGCCCTCTCACAAAATGCACAGGCTTCATCAAGACTCAAATTTTGACTGCAAACCATAGCAGTATAATTGTATTTAAAGCCTTTCCCAGCTGACATAAATGGTCAGTCATTTGCTCAAAACTCTGCCTCAACATAAGGCTTACAGTAACCTCGGCCTGGCTGTATCCAAAACTGGCTATTGATGGGTTGGCAGGTGCTGGGAAAAAGTTCAAGGTCACATGCTCCACTCCAGTGGGAGATGTCTATATTTGATCCTGGTGACCTCTTCCAGCAATCTGAAAGGATGGCATTGACAGAAGCTGCATAAAGACTTGCCCATTCTTCTTTACTACAAGGAAGGTCACTATGATTTATCACCTTTGTGATGGGAAGAAAAGAAAGGGATGGAGAAAAGAAAACTTACTGCACTTAAAGTTCTCAGAACCTCAGGGCAACACTGCAGGTAAAGGGGAAATAATAACATTACAAAGCATTTGGGCCTTGCACAGTGCCAATGCAGTACATGAAGGCATGTGAGACTAGATGTCATCACGTCTTAGCTGGCTCATTTGCATAATTTAAAACATGTGGTTTCATTTGATTAACACTCTTGGTTAAAGTTCTCTGATTTTTCTTGGTGCTATAAAACAAAGCTGAGTCACAGGAACATATAAAATCTAGGTCCTCCATTTTAAAAGCATAAAAATCTATTAAACATTTCCACTGCCTAACTTCCATACTTGCTTTGCAACACACTGTCTCACAGCAAGCTCCTGCAGAACTGCAGAAATCCCTTTTCTATCACTTAGCCTTCTGCATCCTCTGGCATCCTGTGCTGAAGTGAATGCACAGACACCTCAGTTTTCACATCTCTTCTGAAAATATGAGTATGCAAGCCTGTTCAGTTACTAAAGCATTCATTCAGTAATCAGCACAGCACAAGGCACAGTTATAAAGTAAATTGTAAGTTAAAAGATAGTTTTCGAATTCATATAAGTATAATCAGTTTAGTTATGAGTATAATCAGTTTAAATTTAACATATTAACCATCTTTAGGACTTCCTTCTAATCTGGACAAGACATAAGCCTTCCGTCACATTTAGAATAAGCACGTTTTATAAGATTTTTTTTTAATGTTAAAAAAGTTAGCAATCAGTACACAGAATACAATACTATCTTCCATCTTTAAGGCATTTAAAGGAATGTACGTTGTCATGTCTGCAATCCGTTTACAATATATATTTTAAAAGTAAAGCCCAACAAATTATTTCTCCTGTGAACTGATGCTTTCTTCATATAGCAGGCAATAAAGCTAGGGTGCAGAGATACTGCAGTTCAGTCAGAAAGGGATAAGCAACATGCAGGAACTAGTGTAAAATACCCCAAAAGAACCCCATAACATATTGGGCTTGTATGGCCAGGTTTTTGCAGCAGAGGGGAACTACAGGAGTGACTTCTGTGAGAAGCCCCTAGAAACTTTCCCTGTGTCTGATGAAACCAACGTCAAGCAGCTCCAAGGCAGGCCTGCCGCTCGCCAAGGCCGAGCCCTCCAGCGACAGCGTTGGCACCTCTGGGATTACAGAGTTAACAAGGGGAAAGCAGAAGCAAATTGCAGCCAGAGAAGAGGAGTGAGAATACATGAGAAAAACAACTCTGCAGATGCCAAGGTCAGTGAAAAAGGAGGGGGAGGAGGTACTAGAGCCATCAGAGCTGAGATTCCCCTGCAGACTGTGGTGAGACCATGGTGAGACAGATGTGCCCCTGCAGCTCATGGGGGTTCATGATGGAACAGAGATTCACCTGCAGCCCCTGGACGAATGCACATCAGAGCAGGGGGATGTAACCAAAGGAGGCTGTGACCCCATGGAAAGCCCATACTGGAGCAGGCTCTGAAGAGAGGAGCCAATGCTGGGGCCCCAGACTCTAGCAGCCTGTTCCTGGAGGGCTGAACCACGTGGAAAAGACCCACACTGGGACAGTTTGTGAAGTACTGCAGCAGATGGGACAGACCTGCCATAAGAGAAGCTCATGAAAGACTGTCTCCCATGGGAGGAACACAACACTGGAGCAAGGAAAGAATGTGAGGAGTCCTCCCTTTGAGGAGGAAGGAATGGCAGAGACAACATGTGATAAACTGAGTGAAGCTCTCCAATCCCCATCCCCCTGCACCACTGTGGGTGAGAATGTAAAGAACTGGGAAGTGAAATCCTGCAAGGAGGAAGGGGATTGGAGGGTGTTTTTTAAATTTGGTTTTATTTCTCATTTTCCTAATCTGATTTAATAGGTAATTAATTAATTANACAACACTGGAGCAAGGAAAGAATGTGAGGAGTCCTCCCTTTGAGGAGGAAGGAATGGCAGAGACAACATGTGATAAACTGAGTGAAGCTCTCCAATCCCCATCCCCCTGCACCACTGTGGGTGAGAATGTAAAGAACTGGGAACTGAAGTTCTGCAAGGAGGAAGGGGATTGGAGGGTGTTTTTTAAATTTGGTTTTATTTCTCATTTTCCTAATCTGATTTAATAGGTAATTAATTAATTATTTCCCCAAGCTGAGCCTGTTTTGCCTGCGACAGTAATTGGTGAGTGATCTCTCCCCGTCCTTATCTCAATCCATGACCCTTTCCTTATGTTTTCTCTCCCCATTTCCAGCTGAGGAGGGGAGTTGGTAGAGTGGCTTTGGTGGGCACCTGGCATCCAGCCAAGATTAAACCATCACACATTGTAACACTGTACCAAAAAAAAAAAAAAATTGTCTTAAATCACAGTGGCTTTCATGGCTTTCACTCCTATTCTTCATCAGCACATTACTGGTCAGGTCTCCAACAAATAGATAATTTACATGTTTCGGTATTTACATACCATCTGCAAGGGCAAGTCCATCAGCACAGGGCCATGGGTTGGTTTGTTCATTCACTTGTTTAAAAGGTTTTATTGAGAAACAAAAGTGATCACATTTATTTCAAACTCAGTGATGCAGTAGGAGTTATCAAAGATGTTATCTTACTAATAAACTCCTACTAATTTTAAGTATTATTTAATCTGTGGTTGGGTGAAGGGTTAATGTGACTCTTGCTACACTGACTTATCTACTTAAAAAGTGGTATCTAATTTCCTTGTCTATTATGGGAAGCAGCGGAGGAGGTTTGGGGTTTGGTGTTTTGGAGAGTTTTTCTCAGAGTAATGCAATATATAGAAAACAGCACATCCTTGTTATTTTTTTATGTTGCTTTGTAATGAGTTCAGAACTGCTTCTTATTCATAATGTCTACAAACAAATTTAGCCACTTCACCCTGGAGAATTAGCCATTGGATTTTCCAGTGTCTGATTAACAAGTGTCTAGAGACCATTTTTCCCAGGGCTATCAATCTTTTGCTCTTACCTTCCTTAATTTTTGACCAAGGCAAATTTAATGACAGCAGTTCTCTTCCCAGGAAGTTCTTATTTTTTGGGAGAACAGCATACTGCAAAATTATTTAACTTTTTAGCAATTGAGGTTATGCATTCACTTGATTTTCAGAAATCTAATGGAAGAAAATGCAAATGCAACCACACAAAAAAGACACCTAACATGTAAACCTGGGCTGGAACACCTATTTCTCATGTGAAAATCTGTCCCCAGATACTGAGACTGCACACATGCACACTCTTTAAATATGAATTCCAGTTCAGATTCATTTAATACTGATTTGACTTCAGAAGAAGGAAAAAGTATTTAATTCATTATCACCCATCCCTGAATTAGATATATGAATGTGAAAATCTCTGTTACTAATTTTAATTGCACTATTCCCTCTCCACAGGAGACTGTTAAATTGGTTTGGTGAAATAGTAGTGAATCACATCAAAGTAGTGGGGTACATTTTATAATATATCTAAATAACTATCCCATTTTCCCAGCATGTTGCTGTGTATTTTAAGTATTAATATTATGACTCCAGTTTAGAAGAATGTAGCTTTATTTTATTCAAATAAATTTTTCTAGTACTGTATGTTAGCACTGTTAAAAATCAGGCTAAATTCTAAGTGGCTATCAAGTAATAAAGGAGAAACATTTACTGCAGAAGCCAACATGAAAATGTGTTTGCCTAGTCATAAAACACTCATGAAAGGAGCTTGCAGATGCATCATTTTGATACAATAATGGTCTTTCCCATCTAATCCCACTTTTTTCTTCCTCCTTCAGCTGCAATGTTTATTACCTGAACCTAGAATGGATTTGCTTGTTTGCTTGTTATGGTTTGTTGCAATTCTATCAGGTTAGACACTAACATTTCTCCATAGATTTGCAGCATTATTATTTCCACATATCACCAATTCTCACCCAGGAGTGCAACACAGCATCAGACATCAACACTACCTTTGGCATTGATTTCATAAGAATGCAAAAGTCTAGATAACTGAAGAGCTTGATAAATATTCAAAGAGCAAACTTTGAAGAAATAGCCATCATACTGCAAGAAGAGGTGTTTAGAAACAAGATTTTAAAAACAGGCCAATATTAGGCATACAGCCAAGTATTTATATGCTTAAAGACATTGAATGCCTGAATAAAGAGAATCTCTCACTATAAATAGTCTCAATAGCAACTCACTAATGAAGGAGAATGCAAGACAATCATAGAATATCTTGAGTGGAAAGGGACCCTGAAGATCATCTAGTCCCAAATTTACCCCCATGGGCATGGATGCCCCCCCCCAACACCAGATTGTCCTGGACCTCATCCAACCCTGACCCCGAACATTTCCAGCCATGCAGCATCCACATCTCTGGACAACTTGTTCCAGTGCTTCACCACCCTCACAGTAAAGGATTTCTTCCTAACAACTGATCTGAATATCTCCTCATTAAGTTTAAAACTTGCCTCCTTGTTCTATCACTATTTACGCATCCAAAAAGTCCCTCCCCCTCTTTTTTTTATGTTCCCTCTAAATTCTGAAAGGCTGTAATGTGATCTCCCTGGAGCCTTCTCTTCTCCAGGCTGAACAACCCCAGTTCTCTCAGCCAGTCTTTGTAGGAGAGGTGCTCCAGTCCTCTGATCATCTCTGTGTCCCTCCTCTGGACCTGCTCTAATAGGGCCACAACTTTCTTATGCTGGGGGCCCCAGATCTAGCTGCAATACTTGAGCTAGGATCTCACGAGGGCAGAGTAGTGGGGGAGAATCATCTCCCTTGATGTGCTGACCAGAATAGAGATTACAATTCTGAAAGACATACTATTTTGGACCAATAGCAAGAATTTTTAGATTGAGTTTGGCATCAAGATTCATCACCTTGGTCTTGATTTTCAATCTTGATGCAAAATTTCCCTTAAATTAACCATTTTGTGTGAAATACTGACATATTTGGTGTTTAAGGTGAGCAGCTATATTGCACCTTGATGTCTACACAAACAGAAAAACATGTTTTTCTCTAGAAAATTTCAGGCAGAGGAATAAAATTGAGTGCTGGAGAAGAAGGAACATATTGCCAGACAGAGCTAGAATTCCGCTCTTTAACAGGTATCTGATGTTACTTCTTCACCACCACTTGCTCACTGCCTCTGTTACTATCCATGTTTTGGCCATCAAAGCTGACAGACACTGTTTCATGTGTTGTCAATGTTATAAACACTAGGTAACATCCTACTGTGAAAAAATTAACTTCGTATAAACAATACCACAGATTTAAATGGTAAATCTGAAGGGATGCAATTATGAAAAAATTCCTATTTAACAGGAACTTTCTGGAACAGTCCATCAGAATATGTCATTAATTTTCATTCACTGTCATACATGGCTATGAATACATACTCTAGCAGCTGATAAGAGATAAGTAATGTAGGTTCTAGAGGAACCCCAACTCTATTAAACCCCATAGCCACTAGACGGAATCTCCTTGCAGAAAATCTGTTCCTCATTTAAGCAAAAATGGAACAAAAGCTCCAGAAAGAACAGCAAGCTATATAAGAGAGCATGCAGTAAGGTGATTCAGGTAAAGGAAAAACTATGAATACATCAAGTGTTTGGCAAGCTGCTATGCAGATCTGATTTTCTGTTAGCTTTCATGAACCCCAGATAATCACTGGGAGCACCTGGGTTTCCTCTTCTGGCTTCCATCCTTCATGCTGTAAGAAATAGTCTCTCCCTGCTTACCCTGGCATTATGGTGAGCAGACTCCTTTACCCAAATGCTCAGGCAGCTGAGGGCAGGAGTTGCAGATGGATGGAGCAGGAGACTGAAGAAGGGGGATTAAGGATGGAGCCACACTGCACAGTATAGCAAAGAATGCATGAGGTCTAATTACCACAGTTAATACTGCCCTGGAAAACCAGCACTTGTGCTGACTCAGCATTTGTCTGGTACAGACATGCTCCCAGGTGAAGGTGTTGAACAGAAAGCTGAGGAGAATGAAAAGACTGGAGCAAAACAGAATCAGAAGACGCAGCAAAGGCAGAAAGAAATTATCTTAATGATTTGAATGAATGTATTACCTCACATTTTTGAAACACTACGTGGACTTATGTGGCATTTGACAGCTGGCTTCCATTGAAACACAGTGGTACAAAAATTAAACACCTGATTGTAAATGGAGTAGCCTGTGCCAAATACGCTTCATACATGTATGCACTGACCACACATACAAAACTTTGTATACCTTAAAACAGGAAAACTACTCCCCTTGCCTTTGTGAGTTAAAATCATTGAAAATACAGACATTGGATATCCAAAGATTCCTAAAAATTTAGGATTTGATTAACTAAATGCATAATTTTGTTCAATTCTTGCTAAAAATCATCTATGTGTGGGGTAAGAATTATCATTTTCTTTGACAGGCATGCTATAGAAGAGGTGATGTAAATCCTGGATCCAAAATTTGTGAAAAGCAAATCAGTCATATTGTGTCAAAGTAATGGTGGAAATGTCCATTCTATTACCACTCATACCCCTCATACGCCATCCTTACTGCAGTTTCAGATTTTTTTTTTTTTAATTATTTAAACCACATAGGGACAAGACCTATAGGACTGAGTGCTGCCACTGCATAAACATATCAGGCAAAATTTAAGTGACAGGTACCAGAAGTGAATGCATACTTCTTGAAAATTATTTTCTAGTTACCTGCCTTCTCAATATCATCATTTTAAAGCTTGTAAAAGAACAGGTTTATATAATTTTAAGTTAAACATTACCATATGCCTGATTTAGAATTGAAGACAATACTTTAAGATAGATTTTTAACAAGAGACATGAGCTCAATTCCATGATTTAACAATAAAATGTATCCTCAGTTAAAACTGTATAAATAAGCTGGAGTACATGGAAATATAAGAGAGACTGGGAGAAAAAGAGTGTTAATTATGCTAATGGTACTCTTGTAAATGCAAAAACAGATGGCAGAATGAACAACAATGGATTATTTTTTTAATCAGGCAATTTCAAATAAATATCTTTGTTCAAAAGCAGTAAAAAAATATAGCATTGCTAGGAAGTGGTAAAAAACCAATACCTATGGTCTTATCAGCAACCTCACTTCTGATCTTCCTAGTGGATATTCTCAAAACAGAACTAATTTCCTGGTTACTGAAAAGTAGGCTGATCCCAATGCTGCTCTTAAGCAAAAAATGTGTTATGTTGGCATTCGTGACAGACTACACACATTCCTTTCAGAATATATATAATGGGTAAAAGCAACTGAGAACGTACAAAACCTGAAAGTTTATGCGGGAGACAAAAAGTTCTTTGATTGCATAGGGCTAACACTTAAGACAGCATTCCCCACAATTAATTAAATGACCAAGTTGAACCTTAGAATCATGGTAGATAATCTCTGTTTTGACCTGCTGCCACATTATAAAAAGCTAACAAAAATTTTCATCCTCTCATATACTTTTTTGCAATGATTAGTCTTAATTAACAACTTTTAAATGTTGGATATTACAGACCATAAATTAATGGCATTTAAATAAGTTAAAGTGCACAACCTGTTTTTCAGAAACCTTCAAGGTCAAAAAATAAGATCCTTATGTTGTAGCTGTTATCCTTCTTTTATTTTGACAGAAATATAAAGAGAAACAATTGTATTTCATTAGCATCTCTCCAGGTACTACATTTCAAACATTGCTTTTGAGCAAATTTTGGCATTTTATATGCACACAAATTATGACTGTCACCTGTGTACAGAAACTATATGTATATAGTAGTGTTTCACATTCATATACATGCAACAAATGCACATTAAGATACCATTTTCCTTTAAAAAACTCCCCCAAAATGCATACATTCACAGATTCAAAAAAGGGCTTTATGCCTATCTAATTTTCCCACCATATCAGCGAATACAGGATATTAATTGCAAATCTTGCCTTGTTTACATTTATGCAGATATTGCTCTAAAAGAAGGAAAACAAAGCATCCAGATGTCACCCACACTCCTCTGTTACTGGATAGCGTTGTTTCATTTAGACATGCACTGTCCAAGCTGCTAATTGGTCTTCTACAACCAATCACTTTACAAGTGCAGTTCATTTTACAACTGAGAGTTCAAACCACAATGAAGGCCGAGGGGCCATCACCTAGAATATTTACCCTCTTACAAATGAAATTAGAAAGGATATCACACATGTTGTTGGTGAAGAAAACTAACATGAATTTCAGCAAAATGCTGTTTTTGAATGCCACAGTATTTGTAGATAACTACTGAAAGATTGACTGATACAAATCTTGAAAGAAATAATTGCAATGAAATACAGCTATCATTTTTGTCTTTAAATTAATCTTCAAAGTATTTAATCTTTAATACTTACAAAATAAATGAATGATGTACCCTAGCGATTTGGGGAGAGCTCATGGCAATTCTGGATTATGAGCTCTTTACTCTGTTTATGTGGCAGAAAATGAAGTGACAGAAAAAGCATCACTTACAAGGTGAAAAATTAGTTAAATGCTTTGAAGTTAATATTTAACTGCATATTCTGTAATGTAAAAATAAAGTAATATAGATTAATGATGACAAGTCTATGAGAATACTTCATTAACAACTAAAGTGGCACAGTTCTCTGAAGTTTTCAGCTCTGTTTTATGATCTTTATATGTCTAAAAGCCATCTCAGTACGATGATGGAAGGAGAATAGGACAATGTAGGAACACCTAACACTCAGCAACATCTTCACATCAGTGTAAGGCTGGAAAGTACCCAACTGGCCCAACACACACCATCTCTGATCACTTGGCATCCCGAGCTTTCAGGTAGTTTCAAAAGATGGTCTGCAGTCAAACTGCATGAGAGCTGCAAGAGTACAGGACTAGAATTTACTATGTAAATCTTGACTTCCTATTAAAGTTTAAAGTAATGTGATAAAAAATCTTCTATTTTTATAACTGCTATCACATATATGTATGTTTAATAATTTGAATTATTAAATAACATATGTTAATAAAATTCATTAAATGTATAACCTTGGGTTTTCACTGAAATCACTTAAGTTTTGCATGCAGAAAATTCCTAGGGAATCAGGTGAAAATATGACCTTTCAAATAATAGCATGCAACTCCATCAATCAGCTTTATCATTTACTGCTCTTCAACCCATCTGCATGTGTAATGAATCAGAAGAAAATAAGAAAATGAGCACAACTTATTGATCTCTTAGTTATATCTTTTACTTCTATTGCACTCAAGTTCAGACCTGTACAGAAATACAGGATCTGGAAGTGAAGCTGAGAAATTTCATCTCTGTAAAAGTTATTTTTTAAATGAAAGCCATGGAACTACTTGACAAGTAAAATATATCTTGCTCTTATCTTTGAGTCATCTCAACATAAAAGAAAGTTTGAAGCAAGTAGGGAGGGTATATCAACAGAATCTTCTCTAGCAACACATAGTTATTAATTTGAACCCTGCAGGAAACTTAGCAATTATTTTTAGTGTCAGATGTTGTAAAGTGGAGCTATGAATTACTACCAAATTTAAGTATTAAAACTTATTCTTATAGTCAAGGCACCTCTCTACCAAAGAATCAGTGCATTAAGCAAAAAGGGAAATTTAAAAACTAAGCCATTGTGGCTTTGTATAGCACATACATAACAACTACCTGTCTGGTGAGAAAACTGGAGTAGTGAAATACTAAATATTCCCCACTGTAAGTTTATCAGTTGATTATCGATTCTGTCATTCTTTAAATACTTCTGAAATGGAATTATTTCTATCATGTACATTATTCAGCAGCTGTTCAACAATCTACATAGGCAAGAAAAAGAAACAAGAAACTTTCAAAGCAGCATACACCTCCTTAGCAAGATTTTCCAGATAGTTCATGCATTGCTTTAGCCCATGAGTCTTACTGGATATAAACACCAGCTTTCACCTTCAGAACCACACACCACACGTTTGTCCACAGGTTTAAAGTGAAATGCATTTCACTGTCTCATTTCTGTCCTCTGGGAATTATTAAACAACCTTACAAACCCACTGCAAATAACACTTCAGTTTAGCATGATTGGTAGGTCACTTAGGAGAGGCTCTGCACTGCTTTTTAAAATTGTATTACTTTTGACACCAAGAAAGGACAGTTTTCATAGGTCAAGCTAGATATCACTGGTAGCAAGCCTAAAAGCCTACATCAAAGTTATGTGCGCTATACCTACCTGTAAGTAAATAAAGAAGAGTTCAGCTTGTAATGCCAGAGTGATACAGGGAACAACAATATTGGTTTAAATCAATATTTGCTTGGCCTGTTTTCCCAACTAACTTTTACACTTTACAAGTAAATATCGACTTACATCTGAAGAATGACCCAAACCAATGTGACCTCCCTCCCTCTCCATACTCTTTTGTAGCTCTCCATCAGTCTCTCATTTTTGCTAATACTTCTTTGTCATATTTTTCCACTTTCCTCTTCCAAACCCTCTGTTTGCCACACAGGCCCTGTCTCTTCCTGTGTACTTACCTATTACTTTCCTTACTCAGTTCTCACTCTGCATGCTTCCCATACTCAATCCTGTGCTTTCCTACTATTTTACAGTTTATGACCTTCCCATTCTAGATCCAGAGTAGCATACTTCAATCCACTTCACTCTTACCATCACACAAGGTGCTACAGCATTTTACTAAAGTTTCTGCTCTTTGGGCCTTTAATCCCAATTTTTCCAAACATCTCTGTCTGTGCTCACCAATGACCTCCTCACAACATCAGATTGCATCTCTATTGTCACAGGCTTCCACATCCATGGAGCTGGTAAAATATAATGCAACAATGCCTTCTTACACTGAAATGTGGCTGCTTTAGCGAGGGTACAATGGAGAACATGTTATCAACGGCTAATGGATATCACTGTAAGCAGTGACTGAACAATCCTTGCTGTCCTTGAAGATATTATCCATCTAGGAAATGGCCACTGAACCATCGTCCTTAGAAATTAGCAGCACAAGATCTAACAGAATTTGATTTAAAGAAAGATAAAGAAAAAAGGATCAGATTAATGATGACAGAATACACACAAGACAGAAGGGATGATTCAGCTGCTGTTATTCGTCTTTAGATACATTTTTCTTTTAATTATGACCAAGGGGCAAGATTCATCAGTTTCCTAGCCAATCAAGGGTTACAGGCAGCAATTACGACTCTGAGAATAATCTTCAAATATGCAAATGCCGTAAGTGTGTAGTACAGACACTTGTAGAAGAATAGCTTCATAGCTCTAAAATGTTGGAGAATGGACTGGAAATAAATAAAAAAAAAGTTTATATGTAAGAATTCAGGTATGACTCTAGTAGGGTAGTGAATTTCTTCCTGATGTAAATCAAGAATTGCTAGCATTTATGATCTTTTAGCAGTAAATAAACCAAGTACATCATAACAATATTAAACCTAAGAATCTTTGCCGTTAACCTTTTGCCTCTTAAACAAAATATAAACCTGAGAAGAGCAAATGCATTATTTAATTAACTGCTCCTCTCACCAAACATTTCACTTTATTTTCACACTATATCTTAAATATTAATCAACAAAATAATGATATATACTAGATAAATAATGTTTTCTAAAAAGATTTTTCCATATAACTTTCCATTCAAAATAAAATTAAGCAATACCCTAAAGAGAAAAAACCAGGGATTCCTATGAGCAGGTCGCCGGTAAATCAGGCAGGTATAAGTAACTGAAGGGAGGGTGTCAAGAGGATGGATCTGGGCTCTTCTTGATGGTGCACAGCAATAGCATAATAGGCAACAAGCAGAGAGTGAAGCACAGGAAGTTCCACCACAACATGAGGAAGAACTTCGCTGCACAAGTAATCATGCAGTAAGACAGACTCACCAGAGAAGTTGTGAAGTCTCCTCACTGGGGATATACAAAATCCACTTGAAAGTTTTGTTTGATAGCGTGTGAGTACTGTACATATATCAAGATATAGTCAAGGATCAAATGGATTTCAAATTTGAACAGAGAGCTGCCACAAATAACTGCAGAATATGTAACTAAAAAAAGGAGAAATCAAAAGAGTCAGTAAACATCTCTTGATATGAGAAGCATTTTCCAGACTAAGGGCAATGTTCTTTGCCTGAATGCCTACAACTCTAATATTCCTCATTTGTCTCATGTAGTAAAAGCTGCTTATCAGTAAATATTCTTTATGATTGTCTTCCCTTTAACCATTCTACTACCAACTTATTCAAAATATAATTATATCATATTAAATACCCAGGAAGTATTAGAATGAAGAATGATAAACTAGGAAGGCAGAAGCTACAGTAGCACAAATATTAGGAAGATTATTAGTTGCATAAAATATTAATAGCCATGTCATTTCTATTGTTCATGAAGTTGCTGGTCGTACAGTAATTTGTACCACCAATGTTGTGGTATGCTACTTTGTACCACAATCCCAGACATTTCCAGACACAGTATGAGAAAAGATGGGTCTCTTCCACCTGCTGCTTGCCATCTAGTGCCATGGATTTGCCTATAATTGCCTCTGAGAGATGGACTCATCTGTTTCCATTTCTGATTGGTATGGATTCCCATGTCCAAGACTGACTGCAGGTATTAGATAGGGCAGAGATGTGGCACAGTTACTACGTATCTCCTTTCCTTCTAGAGTTCATTTCCCAAACTGATGATGCTACCATGACATCAAATGAACCCCAAAAAGGAAAAAGATAGTTCAAGTATACTGAAATGTTTCAATGTTTAATTGGCTGTAAGATGCATAAACATACTGCAAATGTCAATCAATTGTGGCCTAAGAGGATAGAATCCATGTAAATTATGTTATTTTTCTACCCCAACTAAATTGTGAGTCAGATATAAATATTTCATACCTAAGCTTCTTACATTTTCAACATCTTCTCTAATCACCTGCAATTTACTTCAGTTGCAGCTGTGCAGTAGAAAGGGTCAGAGAAAACAATGACATGATATCACCTTATTTCTCCCTGTCTTCCGTATTTAAAACCAGCAAATCTACACTTGAAACAACAACATTCATTAAGTCTTAAGAGGCAAAGACTATGCAACTCTCAGTTTCTACTGAAGATATCAAAGTAAGTGATAAGAAGCTTTTGTATTTGCAAGATTTGTCTGGGAGAGTGAACTTTCCTCACACTAGCTGTTATGGGCTGTGCTTTGCATTAGTGCTGAAAACACTCTGGACAATTCAGGGGCGTTTTTGTTATTGCTTAGCACACATGCAGTCAAGGCCTCTTCTGTTTTTCACACTGTCCCAAAAGAAAGTAGTTTGGGGAAGTGCAAGAACTTGGGAGGGGACAAAGCTAGGACAGCTGACTTCAACCGACCAAAGGGATATTCCAGAGCATATGGAAACATGCTCAGCATATAAAGAAGCAGAAAGGTAGGAACATTTGGAGTGAGGGTGTTTGTCTTCCCAAGTCACTGTTATGCTTGATGGAGCCCTGCTCTCCTGGAAATGGCTGAACACCTGCCTGCCCATGAGAAGTGGTGAATGAATTCCTTGTTTGGCTTTCTTTGCATGTGTGGATTTTGCTTTCCCCAGTAAACTGTCTTTATCTCAACCAATCAGTTTTCTCACTTTTAGTCGTTTGATTTTTCTCCCCATCCCACTGGGAAGTAGTGAGCAAGTGGCTGCGCAGTGTTCAGTTGCACACTGAGGTTAAACTATGACACAAGGTTTGTACTGATTTTCTGAAAAGTACATTTCTGGAATTTCTGTTCTGCAGAAAAAGGGAATATCAGACTTTTTCTAGGCTGAGGAGGGAGCAGGGTCTAGAATAGGCAAGAGGTGTCTGGTTTTTCCCACATAAAAGAAAAAAGGAAAAAAAAAAGAGAAGTTGCTTAAGGGAAGAGTCCATTCTTCCAATGTGAAATGATAACAAATGAAACTGAAGAAAATGGTCAGGTTGGATGAAATATTTTTGTGTACAGCAAATGATAATTCTCATTTTCCTGTTTCTTCTGATCCTGCAGTCCTGTTTATTTATAGAATATTGGTATATTCTGAAGAAGAGCAGACATTTCTCTCCACATCACCACTCCAGTTATGCCTAATTACTTCCTTGAAAATACATAAAAATAGATAGAATTAGATTAGACAGACAGCTAAAATAAGGACACATGTGAAGTCAAGTTAAAAAAAAATTGGGGTGAGGATGGGAGGGGATATGACAGCACGTATTCTGCCAGGCATCTTGTCTGAATATTTTGAAACTCAAGCTGCCTATCATTGCAAACAAAAAAATCCCATATAATATGCACCTTATAAAAACTTAAACTTAAGGGGAAAGTAGAGAATTATTTTCACCAGGAAGGGAAGCAATGCATGTAAGGAACAGCTGTAACATTTCATAGACAGCAGGTTTTTCTTCAGTGTTCTACATACATGGATTAAGCCTTGAGAGTGTGACAAAATTGGTAGACAGTAGTAACAATCCATGTGGATTCTAGCTACAAACCTGTGATTGAGCTTCCTTATCCCGGAACTTCCCATTACCCACAACCCATTATTTTCCCAGGGCCTCAGTTCTTTCTAAAATGTTTTCAGTTTTCTCAATGCATGTAGTAATGCCACTATTTTGTTTTCGTGCTATCTTTTAAAATGTGTACTTAGCTAGCAGATAAACAACTCCAAACTTTTAAATGCTTACATTTTGTTTTATATTAGTCTAGGTTTTTTTAGCCAAAGAATAAAATAAACATACTGAATGCTACTGATAAGAAAGATTGATTACTTCAGATTTCTCTTTGTGTTTACTGACAAAAGGCAGTGTGCAGCAGCATACCAGGTTTGTTCTGAGTGAAAAATGAAGCCTAGTTGGTAGATTAACCATCTACAAAATGATTCCTTGCAGAGTACAGTATGGCTCTTTGCACTCTAATATCTTATGCAGCAAATCTGACTAAATTACATCTTTAATAAATCATTTAGTACTTAGCACGTTTTGCTAATTATTTCAAAATACTGTAATCCTACATTATTTATATGTTAATTTTTTTATCCTAGAAGAACAATACTGCACATAGTGGATTGCTACCTTCAGTAAACAAAACAGCAATATGAAATATATATCTACCAAGAGAAGCCACCATAATTATGCAGCAAAGTGATCATTTAGGATTTGGAAAAAGGCTAAACATACAATGCATTCTACTGTGTGCCACTAGATATCCATATACTTCATACAACTGTGGAAAAACCATAAGTCACAAAAATAAAGCTGCAAAATATCAAGAAGACAGATTTGTAATCACAATCATGCATGAACAATTACATATTTCAAATGTAAAGATCATTCAAATAAATGTAACTGATGGATAATCCTCACAGGGTGCAAGTCAAAGTAAACAGACAGTCCACTTTAGAAAGTGTCTAGTGAATTGATTTAACAAGTTTAATGTGAGCATCAGTGTGGGGCTATTACTGATCGTAAGCTTTACTGATGTTATTTGTTCGCTTGGAAAAATACCGCTCTTTGGAATGAGCACATTAAGGCTAAAATTGCAGAGAAAACCCTATTACAACTTTATTGCTGGCAAATTGGAACCAAACCTTGTCTGTATATCAATTACTTAGAGTTACCACAGAGATAAATCCTTTTTTTTTTGTATAGGCTCAATCTTGAAGACAGTGATGAGAAAACTCCTTATTATACCCTACCAACATCACTAGGTTTTCTTAGCAATTTCAAGAAATTGTCAATTAAGTTCTTTTTATTAGGTTCCAAAAGCTGTTAAGTCAAACACAAATCTATCATAAGGCTTGTAACAGCATGTTATTTAGGCACATTTCAATGTTACACTTTTTCATTATCCACCTACCCAAACCCTAATCAAAAGTTCCCATAAAGTGAAGGAGTTTTCAGTTCTCCCATCGCAAGGTTCAGGTAAATTTAGAACTCTCATTTCTTGCAGCTGGTCATATGAGTAATACTCATTTAAGTGAGAAGAAATATCATTATTTAGATGGTTTTAGACACCAATCCAGTTGCTTATAAGATCATTAAAGCAGAAGGACACACTAACATGTTATTGCACAAAATAGTTAAAGCAATAATATTTGTGAACTCTACCAAATATTAGTACAAATGCATTGCATTTTTATGGCCCTTGCTGCCTGGTAGGGTTTCCTTTTAGACAAACAGCTACCTCTAAAAATGATAGTTGATAAGGAAAGTTCTTGTTCAGATCCCAGAGCTGCAGTACTGAAATGGGCTGTACTCCTTGCTCCCTGAGTTGAGAAAAAATAAACTCTTTGTAGGAATGATGCTTCCAAGTCTCCAGAAAGAGAAAAGGGCCAGTTATTTCATACAGGAACAGCACAATAAAGAAACAAACAGGTCTGCTATCAAGACACCTACTTGTTAGCTGTCCCAGCCAGAGGGAGAGTAACTGAGAAAAAGTACGGGAGAAGGAAGAGAGACATAGTTTTGATGAAGATCTATGTCTAGTCACTTTAGTTCAATATTTCTACAGTGTTCACATTTCAGACTACATGTTAAATGAGACTTACATTCTGCACTTGGTGATGCATGATCCAGATTTATTAATAAAGGATTTGTATGGTACTCCATCTGGGTGTCCCACCTTTCTAAAGAAACTGGAAATTATTTTGCTGTCATCTAGTTGGCCCTCACAAACTGCTGAACAAGGCTACTTTTGTTTGGATAGAAAGAGCAACATACTATGAGTATGAACGTCTTAACATTAAAAATTCTACCTAGATGTGTTAAAGGGATAGATAGAGTGGCTAAAGACACCTTAAGAGACCTTAATATGTGGCAAGAGATGAAATGTTAGTATTTGTGCATGGGAAACAACGTGGCAGAAAGATTCCAAGTTACAACATAGTCTTTTGTGCTCAAATATTCCTTTTTTTTTTCTTCACTTCAACAGCTGGCTTCAGGTACATCCATGCCAATTCATTCTGTAGCATCCTGACTAGTTGGTCACAGGCTAACAACATTTGAAGAGGAAGGTCAAAGCTATCATTACAGTGGTGGCAACCAATCACAGTGAAAAAAAGTTTTATTTATTACACTTAATATAAGAAACCTTTACTGTGGAATGTAATTGTACTGTCACTACACACCAGAGATTTTTAATCCCCAATCATTTCAACATATTTTACACTTCATTACCTTTTCAGTTAGATATTGCAAGAAAGACTCTCTTGAGTCTACACAAAAGCCTTAAAAATTGTACTATTTTTTACTCTTGTATTTCACCTATAAGAAATAGTGGATGATGAATTTCAGTGAAGAAAAACACACATATTCTGCACAATGTAGGCAAAGAATATAGAGGGGAAAAATACTCATAATATTTTGTTAAAGTTTAAAAAGAATTAACAATTTGTTTCTGAAGCCATAAAATATCTGCAAGTAAGATGTTTATAAGAACTTGGTTATGATACTGTGGCACACAGTATAGCATTGTCTTTACTAAACAAAATGGACTACATATCTCCCCAGTAATGCACAGTGCTCTAACAAACAAATACAAAGTTATATTGCCTCTAGGAGGAGATTACCTCCTATGATTCTCATAAGTTCTAATAAGTGTCACTGTGAAAACGTAAGCTATTGTATCACTGGGGATTTTATTCCATAAAAATCTATCACATACAGTCATTTTTTCACATAATATAGCTCCCATGCCCTATTCTGTACTGATTGAGTACAATCTAGACTTGATAACAAAAAATTAAACTCTTGATATAATGTGGGTTGTCTAGTTAATTATATCATGACATAAAAATACATTTTTGTACTCTTTTGTTTGTTTGTTGCTAATTTGGTAAAGTAGGCTCTGAAATACTAATTCTGGAATGTACTATACATATGGAAGGAGATCTATTTCGCTCTGAGTTTTACCTTATTTGGGTATTCATTACAATCTCCATTTCAACAAAAATGGACTATGCAATAAATAATTTAAAAAAAAATTTAAGCACACCACAGCACTCTTACAGCATGGAAACCTCTGACCTCCCAACACCAAATTTCACTAACACATCAACAAGTCTAAAAACATCACTGTTTTTCACAAGATTTTTCAAGTACATATTATTTCTTTTTAGAAACAGCCTGTTTGCTTTCTCATAAAATAAAAGTACACTTCAGTGTCAAAGAAGTAGAAACACAGTTTGTGACATATCAAAATAGTACATTTGAAGAATGGCAGTGAATAACCAAAATAGAACTTGCCTTTTTTTCTTTTTTTTAAATTTTTTCTTCTGAATTGTGAAATTTGTAAACACTGCAAAATTAAAGTAATATGCTCTAAATCATGAGTCTGTCTGAACTGATCTTTATTCTACCAAACTATTTCCTTGACAAAAGGATACATGGAAGAAACCCTTTAAATTCTAGTAGAGGCAAGAAGATAGTGCCTAGGAAACAAGGGACAGTAAAGAAAAAATGAGCAACTCTGAATCTGAAAAAAATTAGAAAAACTGTAAAACAGAATCATGTAAATAGAAAAAGAAGTAATAAAAAAAAATCTCAAAAATTAGTTCTTGTCTACTTTCCACCATATTTTCTTCAAGACTGGTTACAGCAACATGCTGACCTCAAGCATGATGCAAAACACAATACAAAAATACGTTCTTCAATTTGAAGAATCATTCAGAAGCTTTATTCTTATAAGAACCAGCCACCAGACTAAAAAGTATTCTGGAAAAAATGCATCACAGTTTTGTCTTGCCAGACAACCTTGGGGTATCAGCATCAAAACAAATTAATTCTGCAGTGGAATCCTGACCTGTGGAAAATAACTTGCTATTTTCTTTGGCAATGGAAGGGCTATTTTGATATTGAGTTTTGGTACCAGTTTCACTGCACTTGGATTTTACTTGCTGACTGATAGTTTCCTGTGGGAATTTATTTTTGAGACGCCATTCTTTAGGCTGTTTTGAGCTAAAGATAAACTGAGTAAAATTTTGGCTATCAGAACACTCTGCATAGATATATGACCCAGAATAACAATACAAGTTGATGTCTAGCAGCAGTTCAATTGAATCACAATTTTCAGGGAAGGCATTTCATATTTACACTGATGTAAATATGACATAGCTAGAGGAATGTGAGCTCCCCAGCTGGAGTTTTACTAGGATTCATCAACTACAATGGAGGGTTTATCCACTGGAATCTGGTTGGCGTGATATGAAACACCAATGACTAAACGATCACTGCTGGTGAAATTCCGTTTAATCAGCAGACTGATGAGTCAGAAAGTAGCTTAAGGTGAGGAAGCTAAAAGATATTAAATATTTTGCACTTAACTCTCAAAGCCTTTCTACAAGGCCCTTTCTAACACGAGAGAATAAAAGTGTGAAGGAACAATATGCTAAGACAATAAGTGATTTGTCATGAGTAGAAATTTAAGGCAGATTTCCCCCCACATTCAATTCTCAGTTCTCCGTTCAGGGGCAATGAGGCTTTTGGCAGTAGAAAGACACCAGATGGAGCCTTTGTTTACCTCTGGTTCACCTGGAGTTTGTTCATTTGAATGCTGGAAATTTTCACCCACTTATCTAAGAACAGAAAGGGACCTAGACAAGCAATTGGAAATGCAGTTACTACACCTGTCAAAGACACAGAAATCCTTTTTCCTGCAAAAGGCAAGACCAGCTGAGACTGACAAGAGATATTCACCTTTTTTTCCCATAGTATATGTAACATCAGTTTTATGAACCCGAAGAGTTACGTTGGAAACCAGAGCATCTGGCACTGCAAGATGTTACAGTTGAAGTACAGTGTTCTCACCTGACCAAGGATATAACAAAAGTTGAACTTTACCATTCATTTTCACTTCTGTATCTTTGTACTTTCCTCTTGTGCGTCAGAGTTTAATGAATTTTAGAATCCTAGCATTGACATATGAAGGACAAGTACATCAATAGATCACAGTAACTTGAATAACATTCTTAACATAAAAATCACCTATCCATAATTTCCTAAAGAAGAGGTTAATTTAGAAAACTTTCTCTTAGATAAACTTTTCTACAGACATTTTCTTTTTTTTTTTTTTAATGGCAAGACTACCTATATGTTCTCTTTTTAGAGCAAGTAGTATCATAGGGATGTGCAAATAACAGACTATTATATACTAGAGGGATTTGTATGTAAGAACAAAAAGAATGTTTAGAAATGTGCAAATTTCTAGAGGTATTGTTATTTTGAGAGCCATGGAGATGTTTTCTCTTTATGCAGTTAAGGAATACACATTTTCTGAAACTCCTTTGGCAAAGAGATAAGTAGATAAGAATTCAACAAAAAAATTTGGTTGTATTTGGTTAATATACATGAACTCTAAAATTGCTTGATTAAAATAAGAAGCATTAAAAGAATCAGTTTAGTAATAGAAAACTATTAGTTTGTCACATGTTCTATTTTTCCTTTTTAGCTGTTTTCCTGTTGATTTCAAGCTTGCACCTATTAGCACTGATTTCAGCCATCTGGTGTTACAACAACAGGTGAAAAATGACAGTATTTATATGCAGGTAAAAGGCTGGATCATACAAAACTGTTACAAAAGACAGATTTTTAAATAAGAGAGGACTGCAAAATTATTTTAGTCTTTCACAGAAAATTGTCAGATCAGCAGACAAATGCTAAGAACTGGCTTATTTAAAGCTTTAAGACTATTTTCATGTTGCATCAATATGCGTGTCTAGAACCTTGTTTAAGAAAACTATTCACCATGCAAAGTTTTAAATGCACAATATCAAAGAATAATTTTTGACATTTTGATTCATACATGCTTATAAAGCTCCAAGACAACATGGTTTAATTATAAAACATATTTCTACTGCCTTAGTCATGCCAATTAAATTTGATTGGATACTTTCTTTATTCAACAAGCCCCTTTCATGTCATTTTAATTTACTGTCAAAGCAGCCTGAATATTGGAAACTAAATTATTTACTACAGCCCATAAGCCAATAATGTTCCATTTGTCTCTTACAGAGGGAGACTAGACTAACAAGATTATTAAGGACATTACTTGTAATAGCGAATGTCCTTCACTTTATTTGAGCTTCATGCTGTGCTTTCAGAGATCATACTTCAAAAGAGCTCCATTTCATTCCATCACAGAACTTCTGATATAAATTATTCTTTACTAGCTTTGTAATACTCTGATCATAGAGAAAGTGGACCTGATCTTGTTGGGTATAAACAGAAGCTTCTTTTCTAAGATAACTACAGAGTTTATTTCTGTTAAACACCTTTCATATGCTCCCTTGTGCCAATAACACAGATCAGGCAGAAATCAGTTAAATTTATCATACAATGATAACATCTCAGAGATTTAACTCACAAAGGCTTTGGTTGTCTATGCAATGATTTCAAACCAAATTCTGCAATCTAATGCATGTGGTTAAAATCAATCTTGTAAATTCTTTAAAACACGGTGTAGAGAATGCAATAAAGGAAATGCAGAACAGGCTTCAGGAAACCAACAGATCTAGCACTTCACAAAAAAGACTTGAAAAATAGATTATAAATTGTCAAAGATATAAGCCTGTCATAGAGACTGATAAATTGATAAAGGATTACAAACACAAAAAAAAAGACAGAAAAGATAATAAGCTGGAGAAAGTAATTCTTGTCCTAATGTTAGATCCACTCTGCCTTTTTGTTATGACTCACGTTCAGCAAGACTCTGAAATAGATTATTAACTCAAAGCAAACGAACTATATAGTTTAAATCCATGAACCTTCTTACATGACTAAAAACATTTAAACCTTTTTCTTAACTCAGATTTGATATTTGTTACTTGTGATATTAGAAAGTCTGTCAAAAATCAAAAAGGAGTAATGAAAAGCAGAACCGTTTTTAAAAACTACCTAGAAAAAGTCTTCAACTTTAGAAAAAGCAGTTATCACATGGGGGAAAAAAACTCCTTCAAGAACAAAAAAAGAAAGGTAGAAGATAAGGTAATACCTCTAACCTCACAGACATACACAAGAAAAACACCCCAACTTGTGCAATGCCTTGCATGCTGAATTTCAGATACCAGCATTAATGAAGAAGAGACATTATGAGCCCCATTTCTTCTGCATAAAATACTGACTATACTGCGCTAAGAATATAAATTTGAAATACTTGTGAAGAAAGCAACAGGTAAATAGCTCAGGATCAGTACTGTAAATCTTGCCTACTTACTAGCACTGTTGAGTTTGCCATTTCTGTCCATTTCAATTGCCTTCTGCTTCTATGAAAAGCTCAAAAGATACAATGTGAAATTTGTGAAAGAGGAAGATGATGACAAAGACACATCTCTCTTCATATTCGTCAAAAAATGACGGAATAGCCAGATAAATCAAAATTTTAAAAATATGAAATATCTTGGAAACATTCACAAAAATTAAGAACAAGCACAAATTTTTTAATTTAATCTACTAAGAATGTACTTTCATCATTATTTCCACATGCTTGTTAGGTTACCCACTCAGCAAATTCATTAGTTAGAAGCTTTTAGATAATGTCTGCTTTTTACAAAACAAAACAAAGTTCCTGAATATGCAGAAATAAAATGTAGGAAAAGACAACAATAATGCTTTATTGATGAAAGCACTTTCTTATGATGGAGGAGGGCATAAGGTGATAATTTAATGTTCCAGCACAGATTTACTGGATAATGGCCAAATATTTCAAAGCAAACACAGCTGTAATATTTATGTTAAAAACAACAGGCTAGGGTGGCAGTCAATCAGACATTCTGTATCCTTCAAGTACTGACAATAAATTGTTTCTTTCCATACAACAGAAAGATTGCTAAAGTGTAACATGACACAAACCTTTGAGAAAACGGTGTCATCCTTACAGGAAGGATTTCTTACTTGCTTTTTCAAGTACCTCTTAAAGGCAATCCCCACTCACCAGCATCACTTAATGATTTTAACAGAATTGGAAATGAAACTGAGAAATATTACTAAAAATAATGCTGCTTCTGTTATATGCCCAAATCCATAAGAATGGAAAGAAATTTTAATTTTTTTATATCTTCAAGACCATCTTGAATCTTTTTTACAAACGTGTACTGGAACTGGGTATGTTATACATATAAAGAGTGCATGAAAATAGTTAAAATCTGATCTGAACAACTGAGCAGAAACTTGCCTTTAAATGGGGGATTTAATCAAAGTGAGAATTGTGGAGTTTGGTTTCACAAAACTGGATATAGCAAATACTCTCTTTTTATTCTCTGTGGTAACATACAATACATCTACTTCATCTGCTGTAGTCAAAATGTACCAGGACATGCAAAGTCAAAAATTACTCAGCGGTCCACTTTAAAAAAGCCAAAAAAACCTCTTACTGTAATATTTATACATTGAAATACACTTTACAACTCTAGTACACTAAAGATATGCTTTCCAAAAAATGTTTAAATAAAGACAGTCCTAAGGCTTCCAGGTTATTTATCAAGTCCCAGAAAATTTAATAGGATACAATCATGAAAATTCTACAGATTACAGAAAATTATACTTTATTTATATTTTTCATGTTTAGATCCATTATCAATAGTGTTAAATCTAGATGTATTTCAACAATTTGAAAGTTGAAAACACAGACTCGGTGGTTTTTATTGGACATCTACTGATGCAAGAGAATCCAATGAACATTTCTTTCAAGCCTTTGAGAAGGCTATCTATTAGTTGCTCACACAGGACAAGTATAAATATTTCCCAGGTAAGATAAAGAAAAATTAAGAATTTTAAAAAACCAAAAAAAATCCCAATCCTAAATTCAAAGGATAAATCCCATAATGTCTATGTAATTTTCTATGAAACAAGAGCATAAGTTCTAATTGTTCAACTGACTCTTACAAGCTGCAAGGCTTGTCAACATTTTAATTCATTTTTATAAAAAAAAATTTAAAAAGAAATATGCTTAGAATGCATGATATTCTCATATTCTGCAGGATTAAACATAACTGCAGCATTTAAAAAAACCAGTACACTGAAATGCATTTTGCATTCCTATACAAGGAAAATTAAATTTGTCTACAATATACATGTGTGTTTCATTTAGGTCCTTTATGCCTGTGTGTATGCATTAATCTACATGTAATATAGGCATGAACAAAAAGTATAAAAATATACTATGTTCAAACGAGTTATTCTAGCAATTCTATTCTTGGGAAAACACATACAAGCATAAGAAACTAATACGGTCTCCATCCATACATATATATTTATATGTACCCCCAGGATACATATATAGGAGCTGGAATACATATACATATAGGAGCTGGAAGTAATCTCAGGGAATTTCAAAATCCAGTCTCCTGGTTTTTAACCCAAACATTTATTTCATTTGGGCCTAGGTGATAGGAAACCCTTCCTTTTTTACATTCGTGTATGTTTTTGATAAACATAAAGCTAAAATAATTCAGTGGTAAATTAGGCCTTGTAAAACTATATAGAAAGATGTCCAACAAGTAGTTTCATGTCACTTTTCTTGATTTATGTTACAGATGTGTTTGTATTAAATGACAAAAAGGCTGAATTCTTTAACATTTTAGTATGAAAAAATATGTGCATAAACTAATGCAGGGTTTTTTTGTGATTGAACTTTATACACCATGTTCCATTTTGACTGAAACAGTGAAATAACTAGCATGTTGCCTCTCTGAAGCCGAAAGCAATTTCCTTTTCTAATTTTAGTTATGCAAAGCCTATGGGCATCATCAGCATTTAGTAATTAGTTTTATAATTACTGCTGTTTTGCTCACTGTCATTCAATTTTTCTTACAACATGGTCTGGGATTGAAACATCCCACATCCACAGCTGTGTAAATTGCCATCCATTTATAAGACAAAAAAAGTAACATTCAACATACATCATTATTCAGTCAAGAATGTGTTATTGGTACTTAGGTGATGCTTTGAGTACATAAGCTACACAGTAAAATACAAAGAAAAATATATTTAAAACACTTAATAAATGCTATGTAAGACAGGAAAGTCTGGAAAATCTAAATGGGAAACAAAAGAATTTCCATGAAATTATATTTCAGATTATTACCGATACTAATATCCGTTCCAAATGGGGAGAAAACAAATCTGTTTTTGTTAAAAGACATATACTGAGCTGAAAAACAGTTGAATTCAGAGTTCCTAATAGTGTAGTTTGATCTTTATTGATAGAAGAACTGGTAGACTGGTAACTAACTGCAAGTCATCTAACCAGGAATTACCCATCAATACAGTGTCAATACATTTAGATATGATACTACAAAATATCTGATGTCATTGACTAGTTAATTTTATGAACCATAAAAAATACAATGGGTTTCAGCATGACACATCTGCTTAAACCCAGAAATTTTTCTTAAAGAGGTTATATCACAGTGAAACTAGAGATTGACTAGAATTATTATGTCACTGTTTTAAAAACATTATATTCCAAATTTTATACTTTTTAAAATTTCTAATTTGAAATATTGTATCAATTACAATTTTTAAAGACAAGAAGTGTAATACTCAAATAAGAATGAAAAATCTATCTTTTCTCCTTAAAAAACCCCCCATAATTCCTTCAGTGAGCAAGAAGTACTATATTCTCTAGAAAATTATCATGGAGACAAGAAATTCCCACAAAAGATGGGAGTGTCAGTCAGGTACCACAGATGCCAACCTACGAGAGCAGAGCTGTGCTCTGAGGGGAACCATCTTCCCTTAGCAAGGGTGACACCAGGGAGCACCAGCACCAACGGGACATCAG
This sequence comes from Illadopsis cleaveri, assembly GCA_013399915.1. Lineage (NCBI taxonomy): Eukaryota > Metazoa > Chordata > Aves > Passeriformes > Timaliidae > Illadopsis > Illadopsis cleaveri. Next base: position 195,069 of record VXBB01003584.1, on the reverse strand, counting down.
CAATGGGACCACTCACATTTGCCATTCCTTTCTTCCTACCAGAAAGCAAAGCAATGAAGTCTCTTCAATCTTATTCCCTATCCTTTGTCAAACTTAGCTAGGAGAAAACAGCTGCTAATAAACATAAAGCTGTTACACACAAAGGGCTAGACTGTGCTCAGCCCAGTGAAGGGATGGAACAGATATGCTGCTGCAGAGGAAAAATTTAGGCAGATTGCTTTCAAGGATTTTTGCAGCAGTGTCTGCTATTTTATATTTTGTGACACAGCTAAAGTCTTACATTTTTTCAAGTAGGAAAATA
>VXBB01003584.1:109422-194692 GCA_013399915.1 Illadopsis cleaveri | reverse complement strand
AAAAAAAAAAAATCTCCATTTAGAATACTTCTCAATGAATATACAGCATTCAGTATGACCCAAGTTAGAAAATTCATTGAGCAAAAAATTCAAAGAGCAAAATTTTTAGACCCTTTAACAATCCATGAAAAAAACCCAGCCATCTACCAAGCACGAGATGAGATCCTCAGAGTCAAGACTCAGACAACCACCACAGTGGATATTTAATGTTCCTGCAGAACATACCAACTGCTCTTACCCTACAGATTAACAGTCACAGCCCACTTCACACGCCATCCCTCAGATGATTCAGAGCCCACAAATTGCCATCAGGAGTCTCTCAACTTTATTTATGCTGGGATGCCCCCACGCAGGGTTACCAGCTCGGCTGCTCCACCAACACAGGCAAAGCTCCCTGGGGCTGCACAGCACAGCCCAGCTCCAGCCCCTGTCCCACCAGCTGCAGTCCAGCACAACCATACATCCCTGAAGGCCATGCAGTGGCAAGGGTGCTTGCCCCCAGGGATGCAGGTCAGTCAGGAAATTTCTGGCACAAGCACAACCTGCGTCTTTGAAAGACTGACGCCAACACACCATATCAATAACAGCTTTCATCTTTTCAGAATTTTTCCTGTTTGTTTTGGAGTCTTTGGGATTTTTTTATTTTCTTTTTTTTTTTCCTTCATGTGTGGGCAAATATCATTATCACCTTTGTTTCCCTTTGTTCCATAAAAAAACTCAGAATGCACATAATTTTTGAGTAGAAGAAATAATTTCTGCTTTTGAACCTCTGAAAAAAGCCAGTTGAGGGACTATCTGGCTATATGTAAGTAGATGATTCTTTCAGGAAAAAACAAAAGAAAACAGAAATCTGCAACCCGGGAATCCAAACACAAAATCTGTGAAATGAAAATTCATGTACTTGTGCCTCACAGGTTTTTGCCTTCATTATCAAAACACATAGATCCACATACAAAGCTTTTTCATCTCTAAAATATGCGACAACACTTCTATTGAAACTGCAGGAAATACACCTGAATAAAACCCAATTATTTCTAACAGAACTGAAGTATTCTGTGCATTGATACACCATTCAAGCTGGATGAAAAGAATGTCCTACACTATGTCTTCCACTTATTTGAATGACATGCCACAAAGTATTTCCAAAAAAAGTTGCAAAATATTATCTTTATGTGTTGTTCAGGACAACTATTACTAATGTATGGGAATATCATTTCAGAAAAATATTTTAGAAGCTGGAGTTACTGGTTGACTGGAGTCTATTTAGATGCCTGTTTACACGTGGGGAGACAATTTTGTGGCAAAAAGCTGAGAGAGGAAGTTGAGCTAACCCTCCTGCACTACAAACATGAAGAGCTGATTTGGGAATTCTGCCTGCAAATATCCTCTTCGCTTCAGATGGACCCAGTTAAACAGTGCAAAGGGGGAATAGACAATTCAATAGTGAAGAAATGCTGTCTGATGGGTGGAGCACATAAGTTATTAGCTGTAGCCCTCTTTCTTGCTAGCTTTTGAATATACTCTGCAATACCATGTGCAAAGTATTTTGAGAGCTTCAAATTACAATTCTCGTATAAATGTGAAGAAATAATATTGTACATTCCAGAAAACACTTCATTCATAAATATTCCTGACCATATATCTGTAAACTAATGGCAATCACCAAAATGGCACGAAACATGGCACAAAAAAGCATGAAAATAACACATGACAGAGATCTGATACATCTTCAGGGAGAAGTTTCAGGGGAAAACACTCCAATGTCAGCAACATTCAGTGGCTATCAGAAATTTATTTCTTCTCATTTGGTAATTACCAATTAATCCCAACTATACTGACAGTAAAAGGTTAAAAAGGAAATAAATTAAGATTATTGTCAATCATTACATACAGAAAAATAATTAACTCAGTATGTTTATTTATCTATTTTTTGCTAGTTGATTAAATGAATGATTGATGACAGGTTCCTTGTTTTCTTTTCCTTCATTTTGTCAGTATAAATGATCAGTATGAAACTAAACAGAGACATTAAATTGAAATTGTTAGAAGCACAAAATATAAAGCAGATGGATCCAGATTACTTCAACTTTCTTGTTACTCTAGTGTAACTTAGTAAAATGCATTTATAAATACACAAAGAATTCCATTAATAGCAGAAATGAACAGTAACCTGACTTACTCTCCTCTCAAATATTACATATTAATATTCAGGCTTCTGTTTAAAAAAAGAATCTTTTAATAATTTTGCAGACAAATAGTGCAAATGAATGCACTTACCCTATTTATCCTCTGATAAATATACAATTTATCATTAGATAACTCACAGCTAACAGTTTGTGCAAAAATGCCAAAGCATTCTTAAATGCTGACTTGTGTTCTGAATAACGCAACCCTAGTATATAACTTGGGGAAAGATATGAGGGAAAATATGGGCACAGTCAATTGAAAAATTGTCCTTTGGGTAATGTGAGATGAGGGAAGAAAGTGAGCTAGAGAGTCAGTGGTCTCTCACTGTCTGCCCATAAGCATATACTCAGTGTCCTCCCAGCAGAGAAATGGTGAGTTAGCCCACTACATATGCAAGGATCTTCTTTTCTTACTCACTTCACAAGCAAGAGAAGCAAGACCTAAGTTCTGAAATCACTCCAAATTTTTGAGGACAGATGAAATCCCAGGACTCTGAAGTGAAGACTGAAGCACAGTTTCCCCTGAGCTGACCAAAAATTGCTGGCTGACTAGGAAAGTTAACTGAATACAACTACATTTTTGAAATTTAAAGGAATTGACCCAGAAGTCTGAGGAGACTGCTTTTATATGGTATTAAAAAGAAAGTAAAATATCTTTCTCCCAGAGTGATTCACAGTGGTAAATGGTTGAGAGCTTGAAACCTTTGTTACTTACAGAATTTACTGTTGAGAACACAATTGAAGGAAGTCACTGGCAAAATCTGTGGGTTTCTTCCCACTTTTGAAGAAACTACCTGACTCTGAAGCAGCTTTTTTTGTTGTTGTTGTTGTCATTGTTGTTGTTGAAGAAGTGTCGTATCTATTTTCACTACTTGGAAATACTCGAGACAGCTGAGCTCAAATCATGCAGATAGTGTGAGTTCACTTAACTCTAATTTTGAAGCAGAGGAAGCGTGAATTCAGGAGGAATTATTTTCTTCCTATCTCCATACAAATTCTGGCTTAAATTATAATATGCTCTCTTAGAAAGTCAGTTACTTTTCCTCATTCCTAATTTCTGTGCACCACAGTATTAGGATTGTAGAGGTGACTCTGAGGCAAGTTTGGGTTGAAGGGAACCATTTGTGTGTGCTTAGGAAGGATCTTCTAAGCTCACTCAGTTGGCTGTGCTGTGATTTCCCTTGTCCAGATAAGAAATTGATACCCAACATGACAGTGCAAGTTGTCTGAACAAAACAGGTACCAGATTGGAAGGCGTCATAAGAAACTTTTCAGACAACTCTGAACAATTTTTATTTTTTTTTCCCCCCAGAAATCTTCTGAAGTCTGTGGGTAAAATATTATTGGACTTGTACTATCCTGACCCATTCAATATCCTAACTGTGAAATCCACTTGCCCCAGAAGATTACTTCCCCAATCTCACCTTGTGGTACCTGTTCTCTATGTTCAGCACTTTCTATGACAACCTGTTCCTATTGAAAGAACTATGTCATTGAAACAAAACATAAAATCAAGGGTAACCTTCAGTATTCACAATTATTCATGAGAATTCACCTCTTGACATTGTTCAATTCTCATCAACAGATGGAATCCAGAACCACCACAGACAGACATTCAGGTTAATTCCCAAAGTAAAAAAAAAACCCACCAAAATGGCACGTCCATATTACAGGAAAATGTGTATCAAATACGTGTCACTGGGTTAAACCAAAGAATATCACACTGGAATAACTACTGCAAGTTTTTCTTTAGGTTTTTATGACACTGTTACTGAAGTATTTGTTTCAGCTGTGGTTTCCTCCATTCTCAAAATAAGTTAGAAAATTGGATACAACTCAAGTAAGAGCTACAAGAGTGATTAGACTTCTAAAAGTCATTCCCTATAGTGAAAGACTAAGAAAGCTCAATTTATTTAGTTACTGAAAAGAAGGTTAAGAGGATCACAATACCTACATGTGGAAGATATTTCTGACAGTAGGCAGCTCATTAATCTAGTGAAAAAGGCATAACAAGATCCAGCGTTTGGATGCTGAAGCTGAAATAAGACTACAAATGAGGCACACTTTTTTTCACAGTGACAGTAATTAACCATTGGAACAATCTGCCCAGGGATGTAGTTGATTCTTTATCATTTAAATGCTTTACATCAACATTAGATACTTTCCAAAGAGATAAGCCTATGTCTCAAACAGATGCAGAAGATACTGGATGAGGTTCTGTCTCGGGTCTGCAAGAAGTCAGCCTGGATGCTTATCAGAGCTGCTCAACATTGTACCTCAACACAACAGAGCTACGAGTGCTCTGCACTTCTAGGACCAGTCATCACACAACAATCACATCTACCCTTTGTGTGCAGTTCACTTCAGACTGAACAAAAATGCTGCTGCCAAAATTCACCTTCCTGCTTGTCCTGGGTTGTAGTATAAGATGTACACAAAGTATTCTATCACCATCTTCATGAACTGTTGAATCCAATTGTTGGAGTAGTCTTTCCCCTAGGCCCTGCCCCCCTCCCTTTTCTGTTAATGTGTCTTCTGTTAATGGCCCATCAATACCTTGCCCATGACTCATAGATAAGCTATCTCTCGTTAATGGGCCATCAAGGACCCTCCCTGTATGACTCATCATCCCATTGTGAGATGCTCCGCCCAGGGGGAGGAGCCAAGCATTCTCATCTGGATATAATCAGGGATTTGGGACAGTGCAGACACTGGATTCCCAGAGGACCAGAGCTACCAGACCTTTTCTTCGGGATCGCTGTGTCAGGAAGACCACCTCATTTGGAGCGCTTCCATAACCCTGTTCAGGTTGTATTCTGACTCTGTCAGTGAGTGGGGGTTTTGTTTTTGTATTATTGCATTTATCTTATTTTATTTACTTTTTTTCCTTCTTCTTATTAAATTGTATTTTTCTGACTTGGAGCCTCTCACTTGGTTTGCTTTCAAACCACTACACTGCTTGACAGGTAAAATGAGAACCCACTCAAGGCAGATATGGACACCTTCACAGATCACCCCATGCCACATTCACTGTCTGGTATAATCACCGAATGGATTCCGGAGACCAAAATACACCAAAACTGCCAATAAGTACACAGCGTAAAGCTGTTGGAGTACGGACTTTGCCAGATGCTTCTACCAAAGGAACATTTGGGCTGACTCCAAGCTAGTGATGAGTGAGTAGGTACATAGCAAATGACCTCTCAATACGTCTGCCTGTATGTAAATAAAGTTCCTTAATGTCTAATGAGTTTGTTGGAGAACCAAGAAGCTCCATGAGGATGTCGAAGAAACCAACTAAAGCCAAATGTATGATGAGGTTAGGTGAGCTGCGAATTTTCCTCTCAGCTCCTTAGTAACTTTCGTAAAAGAAATCTTGCCCTTTAAATCTTCAGGATAGGATGTTGGAGCAAAAGAATAGCAGAAAAAAAAGGCCAGAGAGACAGAAGCTACAAAAATCAGGACAAGAAGAATAAATAACAGCACTGATACATGAAATAAGCAGAAACAGCTGGTATATAGAGGTAAAGAGAAAATAGTATTTTAAAGTATTAAAGAGATGATAAAGAAAATTTTATCTTCAGAAGAACAAAATTAAACATCCCATTTATTTACCTCTAGGAAGGGATAGAAATAACTATTTAAAATGTAAATAAATAAAAACTATGTAGTCAGAATGTTGTAGGAGGGTGGAAGTGCACAGAAAATCAATCCCACCTGGACTTGCCATACAATATATGTGCTGTAGACTTGTAGATTTTTTTAGAATACACAGTTATTGTTTTCTTTTTCTTTTGACACTTACAAGATTGGTAAAACCTTTAAAAATTAACTAAAGGGAGATACACCTTATTAAGACAATATAACAGAGATTCAATATAAAATGGACTAGCAATATTCCTCCTATTTGATTTCTTCATTACCTACCCTGAGTGCAAATCTGCATGTTATTCTGAAAATATCTCCTCATAGATGTGGGTTAAATTTCTAAATGGGTTAAACCTCCTTTCATTAAATACAGAATTATTGAAAAGGACATGAAGATAATGTTATTGGTTAAGAACTGGACTCTTGGTCTTAGGACATGGGAAGAGGGCTCTATTCCCTGCTCTAACACACACTTCTCATGGGATATTGAAAGTCACTCTTGGCTTTGCAAATGTGCTCAGCAGCTGCTTCTTATGATCAGATTACCAAAGTGCTGAAATCTTTTGAAAATCCGGCTACTTATTTTGTTGCTGAATAGGATCAGAGATCTTTTGAAATCTGGCTCCAGTTGGAGTGCTGTGCTCTTTTGAAAAGCTAGCCCTAAATCTGTATATGTCTCAATTTCTCCATTAGCATTATCAGCACTGTTCTGCATCAAGAGGATGAGACACAGCTCACATACACAGTAATTCAAATCTAAAAAGGGGATATATAGATGTAAAATTGCTCTTATAATTGTACAAATACAATATATACTCATAAAAGAAAATAAAAAAGCAGTTCCTGATTTTTCCTAACTTTTGCACAAATGGTTTTCTTTAAGATCTACAGTGATGTAGTGTTGACAATATTATTCTATTTGCTATAGGTAAAGTTTGTGAATTGTCTATATGTATTAAAATGTGAGCAAAGGCATTTCTCTGTCTTTCTTTTATGGTTGTAAATATGTGTTTAACTACTTCACAGATGATGAAAAAAGATACAGAATTTTGTACTTGTATGTGTACCATGCCATGCAAAGCAAAGCAAAAACAGTTTTTATAGGATTCAAGTAGAATGCAAAGTGACAACACACATATGCTTGTGCAGATGCACTCAGCTAACTCTGTGTGTAAGAATTGTAGGGAATGATGAGTTCAAGTACTGAAATTAAGGTAAGAACTTTCTAACAGCTCCATTCAGGAGGACAACTCTGCCACAACTGTTTAAGTATTTTGTGAGACACTTGCCTTTCTTTCCTTCCATAGTAACAGAAAGTGCAGTGACTAAAACCTTTGAAATTTAAAATAAAAATATTCACTTTGGCTTAAAAGCTAGCAAATAAACAGAAAATTATGTTTCTTAAGGGAGCTTGATATTTTAAAACAACACAAGTTCCCCAGCTGTGTAGTGATTCTTGTTTCACTTGTGATCTCGGGTAGATATAGAGGCTTACATGTTCTCTAAATTGTAAGCTCTATATGAAGGGTGTTCTTTAATTACTGACAGCTAATGAAAACAGTTTTTACTGATCTCTCTAATGTCCTGGGAAAGTCTTTACTATGGATTCATTGTATTCTACTTTATATCCCTGATTGAAATGGGAGACCACAAGAGCATAGGGATTTGGTGGAAACTCGATTTCCTTCCTCTGGCTTCAAAGAGAACAGTTGCAGAAATTAAGCTGCGTTGATATTGTGGTCAAACTTTGGTCAGACTGCGGTTATATTTGCATATAATATAGATATAGAATCACTGCACTTTGGTTTTTAAAACTGCTGGATCTACTGTCAGTGTCTAAATCTTGCTCTGTTGATCAGAGGCATCTAATACAGCTATTATATGAAAATAAATATTATTATTAAATCCATATACTTCACTTCTGAGGATCTATTATTTACTCCAGATACTGAGACAGTCACTTTGGAAAATGCTAGTAAATATACAACTGCAAACATATGAGATGGGAAACATAGAACTTCTATTTCAAAAAAAAAAAGTTTTCTTTCATTTCAGACAGAATATTTTCTTCAAGTAATATTTTTTCCTTGTAATACAGAGTGATGTAACTCGCAGTAAAACAAATACTGTAAAAGCCCATTCAGTTTACAGTGCTTTATTCCCTCTAAGCACCCTAATCTGTTTTTTTTTTTTTTAATTTGTTTGTTTGGGGCTCTTTTAGGTTTCTGCTGCATTCACTATCAGTTGGTTAACCTATTTCTTCATACAGATGTATTGATTAGCCCTGCAACAGATATCCCTCAACAAGATCTAAAAGTAGGATTCATTCAATGGGAGATATATGGTAGAAGTTCTGATGACCCAGAAAACCAATAAGCCACAATAATAGAAGACTAAGCTCTATTGAATGCAGCAGGGCTTTATGTATGTCCTTACATTCTCTGCCCAGCTGAGGAGACTAAGGTATGAATGCTATACTGAAACTGTTAAATCCAACCACAAGATCCAATTCCTCAACTGCTTTCATTCGCAAAAAGGTGCACTATGATATTAAGCTTGTCTGAGGCTTTGTCCAAAGCACTCTTCATAGCAAAGACACTTCCCTTCTGTTCAGAAAAGAGTGAATAAAAAGACAAATAGAAGTTCCACCAGATATTGCAATCTGCAGATAGCAACAGCCTTTTTTCATTTTACATATCAAAAACTACAGCAGTGATTACTGTTCCTGATTACTACAAGTAAAGCAAAACAAGGGCTTTTGGCACACCGGATTCATTGCACATCTGTAATTTGCTAACCCCATCATGTGAGTTATTTCAAAAAGTTATGTAGGCTGCACATATAATTTAAGATAGTCATGCTTCTAAAAAAGACCACCTGGAGCTAACCCATGCAACATAAAACATGAATGTAAAAATCATATGGAAGCATTTTATTAAGAGCCTTGGAATAGAGGACTGTTGTGGCACTATTACACAGAAGTTTCAACTGGATGACAATCCATATCATTACACTGAAAATAAATTAATTTGGTTCTAATTTGAAAGTTTTCCCTGGTTTATTTTAGTATCATTACTAAGGTTGGAGCCAAAGCAACCATCAACACTCCTCCTGATACATTTACCTCTGCAAGTCTGAAGCCCATGCTTTTGCCAAAACCCACTCAGCCAACACCATCAATGTTCTCAACCATGAATTGTAATGACAACACCCACCACCTTTTAGCAGGAACAAGGAAAGCATGTTCTCAACTTAGAAGGGAATTTTTACTGACATGCTAAGGACTATTGTACAAAGAAAGACATGCACATTGAAGGAAGAAAGAATAAAGCAAAAGTTTCTTTTAAATATTAATATTCTTCACCAGATTGTTTTCATTTTCAAAGGCTGCAATAAGGATGCACACCTGTAGAGAAAAATGCAGAACTACAAAAAGGAGACAGCCAGCCCTGAACACTGAATACAAGAGAAAGACATTTTGCACATTTGGGGTTTCAGCCCTGGACTCAAAAAAACCCCCTTAAGTGGCTAAGAATAATAAACTATTTTAAAAGAACATAATAAATATGCAATATTGAGCAAATCATTGGAACTGCACAAGAAAAGAAAGATTAATTTCAGTGTAATAGAATGGAAATACAGTAGTTGCTGTGAGTAAGAGGAAAGACACTAAAGTCACCTTTTCTGTTTCCTTGCTCTTCAAAAAGCTTAGTTTGGTTCTTTTCCTATTTAATTGCTAAGTTTCAAGGTGGAGTTCCAGCAATAAACAACTCTTCTAGGGACTGACATCTGATTGACAACATTTTAGAAAAAGTATTAATTTGTTATCAGCAGTAAATGTTCTGTGTCTCCACACAAGTGATGGATAGAACTTTTTATGATAGAAATAAAGCACGATGAGAAAGTAAATCATTCATTCATTTCTGCTAGCAGAAGTGTAAGGATCAAGTAGTCAGATAGGTGTTTTTTATGCTTTTCTTCATGCGAAAAAAAAAAAAGAATAACTGAACTTGAAACACTTTTCCCATTGTTTCTGTTCTGATTCACAAAACCCCAAAACTTCTCAAATTCTTTTAACTCCAGTAGCCTAGCATTTAGGACAGCAAATACAACATTAAAATAATAATAGTAGTAATAGTAGTAGTCATAGTAATAATAACTATAACAACATCAACAAAACCAACATTCTTATACTGAAACAAATAAATTTTAGATATGATTTACTGAGCGGCATAGATTGTTGTCTATGATCCAAACATCATTGTAATTTGAAATTTTTAAATCAGCATTCAAACCATGTTTATTCCCAGTTTCTTGATGATCATATCCAGAGCAGATTCTGCAGAAAAACAGAAACTCCTTAATAGTAACTTTCACTTCAATCTGCTTTCCAAGATCAATTAATTTTACACTTAATGAGTTTAACTTGGTTGTGCCAATATAAAGTTCTTTAAGTATTTCAAAGCCTTAATTGTTATGAACTAGGACATCAAATGCCTTACAAATACTTCAGTATACAATTCATACCCTAGTTAACTGGACTTGCAATTTCAGACATTTAATCTAGGTTTGTTTGATAAGAATTACTTTCCATTTATCCATGTTTGTTGAAGAAATATAACAATCTCACTTATATCCCTTTAGTGCAAGAGATTTCCCAAAATTCTGGCTATAATGCTTTGAGGCTAAAACAGCTCACTACTATGAACTTCACACCACCAGCACTTGCTATGGGTTATCCTGAAAATTGTATCAGTAACCTGAACTAGAAAGGCTTGTCGAATTGATTCTGTACAAGCAAGCACTTCTTATCAAGCTCTCTTGCCTTTTCTTCATCATTAGAAGTTTTATTATACCTTACTGCTAAAGAGCCTATATTGTTGCCAGAATTATTTAACATTTCTAATACACAAAAATCTGTTTTTTCTTGAATTTTTCTAATCCCATTAGATTTTTTTCTTAATGTCTCTACTTGTCTTTGCCAATATTCTGCACCTTAGACATTCCAGTTTATCTTGCTATATATTTCCCTTTAATTCCCTAAGTTTTCTATAAATACACATACATATTTTTTCAAGTTAATTATTTTCTGTCATTCCAGAAAGGGACACAGTTTTAGAGTTTTCAGGTGCATAGGGTATTATAATTTCAAAATTTTTTCTTTAGGGGTTCTAGTCTTTAGGGGTTCTAGTTCTAGCTTTTATTCTCATTTTTTCCATCAAAACTTTTCCTCACAATCAGTTTCACCCATAAGTTTCCCCACAAGGCAATTAATCCCTCAAAAGCACTAAGTATATTGGTTGACACCCTGCTCCATTTGCCAAATTCGAAGGCAATCAGATGAGTTGAGGTTCAAACGGAGCTACTTAATTTTGGGTCCCATATCTATCATACCAGAAAACCATCAATAATTCTCACAGAGAACATCCATGGTTTACCACTGAAACTTTACCTCCTGAAATTTTCAGCTCTTGGTTTCTGTTGCATTCAAAATAAAAGTAATCATCTTTAACTCATGTAATAGGTCAAAGGCTAAGGCACCTCTTCCTATGGCTGCACTGCCACATAAACAGGTTTACAATGGATAAACATTATGTTTACAATCAGTAGTTGATACTGATACATAGTCAGAGCACGATAGTGGCCTATATATAAAACAGGGATCAGATTCTCATAACAACAATGCCTGCAAGGCAGGGAGAAATGAATTACAGGGCTAGCTGAATTCTCCAGCACAAGAGCAGAAATTCTGCATAAAGGATTTGGATTAGGAGACCCTTTTCATATCAAGGAATACCACCAATTCATCTGCATTATCCTGTTTTCATCTGATTGACTTTTTCACATCAAACTTTGAAAAACAACATCTTAGGCCAAAAATGTTAAGGAAGAAAGTAATTCTTACTTTGCCCTTATAGATGGTTTCCCTGAAACAGAATTGTGTAGGGGCTCAGAATAGAAGCCTGGTCTTTACTGGAAGGTTTCAGGGTTTTAGCAGGGAAAGATTTGCATTGTCTTGCCCCACCTGCTCAGAAGACAACACTCCATTTAAAATATAAAAGGCTAACAACAGGTAATGTTGTTTAAAGTGTTTCCACAATAAGGTCATGCAGAAGAGTACAACTCATTCATCTCTTATAAATGCATACATATCTAGTACAAAAATTATTAGAAAAAGATTTTTAAATTAATGAAAGTAATTCCACTTGACATTTGGGATAACAATTACCATACTTTCCAATTATCATTATTGCTTGTTTTCTTTCCCAGAGAATTCAAAGTGCTGGACTTATTTCCTCAACCCCAAGCCCCAGAGTATGATACGACATCAAGTTCATTTTCAGCCTAGAATTACATACTTTATTTTGAGAATGGAACCTTTGAAAAACATTGTCGTTTGAAGGGAAAATGTGCAATTTAGTTTTAAAGTGTAATTTTTCTTCTTGCATTTATCATTGTTTTTTTAATCTCTCTACCAATGCAGACTTGAAGTAACATTGGCTGCTTTATGGTAAGGAACTTTTCAGAACTGCATTTACTTACATTGAACAGGAACAATTTGGAGGGGAAATATTTCAGTACACCACAAATACATCTGAGAGAATCTGATTTCTCCTCCTAATGACATATATTAATTCCAGAACACAAATGTGTAAAACTACCTAATTGCAGAACATGGAACACTAAAAGTAGAGATGGCTAAACTAAAAGTGACATTCTTTACACAGCCTACCAGTCAGTCAGTACAATTTACTGAAGTCCTATTTTACTCCTCAGCTACAATCTCTCATCCATCTCTTTTCTTAGAGCAGAAGTAAGAGGGTTTTTTTACTCACGTAGCATAAAATGTAAAGTTTTGGTTTAGAAAAACAAAAGTTATAAACCCACTTTTAGTTTGACATACCCTAAGTTTTCTTACATATTCTAGTTTCCACGTCACATCATTCAACAGGAAATAAGACTCATGGCCTTGCAAAAACACTTGTATCTCCAAAGACAGAAATTAACACCTCACTTCAATGAAAAAAAAAGAATTAAAATATGATAACTATTTCAATGTCACTATGGATTTGCAAAATTAGGCACAGAGTACTGGATTTAATTTCTGTTTCAAAAGAAACAGAAATTGCATAAGCTGGCAACTCTGTTCAAGACAAAGGGTCATGAGCCTTCTTTTTATAATGGCATAGGTCCTGAGGCAGAACCAATGTCTCAAAGATTGCCCAAAACCAAAATACACAGCATGACTTTACATCAGCCATACACATTCAACACACTGAGGAACATCACTGTGACTCACACTCCTCCTCTAGCTTCCTGTTTTCATTACAAAAACAAAAAACCAAAAACAAACTAAGCAAACAAAAAAAACCCCCAACAACAAAAAAAGGGGCTCGGCAAAAAGACCCACAATATAATGGAAAAGATCATGAAAACTTGCATGATTTTTGAATGCTTTGAGAAACAGTTTGTGCTAAAAGAACAAGTAAATTTAAAGTCAATGATTTGAGGACAATATTCCAAAATACAAAGGTCCTTGCAAGAGTTTGATGTCTGAACAGAACTACAGGACCTAGTATAAGAATGCACAAGAGGATTTCAAGTTCCCTGCCACATAAAGCACCACTTCCTGGCTGAACACACAGCATATCCTATGAAAATACTTCTATTTCCAGACAACTTTCAGAAAACTCACATTTTAGTTCAAAAAATTGATAAGCAGCTCATTTACTGTTGTCCTCAGAACATACCCCAGAACTGGAAGAAAGACTTTTGGACGGATGGAAACAGAGGAGAAGAGTAGTGTTATTGATAACACATTATAGGTACTATCAAAGACTGAAAACTGTATCCCTACTGACTATAAGTAACATCTTCATTATTTTCTTCTATATAGAATCATACCTAGGTTTTTAAGAACTGTCTTTAAGCTCATCTACTATAAGTTGTGTGTGTATTTGTTTATAAGGACTGAGATTTCCTGCACAGAGAAAGCCTTAGAGAATGTACCAAAAGAAAAATGACTGAAGTCTGCTGTATTAGAGGATGGATTTTTTTTTTCCATTTTTTAGCAAATGTCAAATCATTGGCTATTGCTTTTAAGATTAATAAAAGATATAATGGTTTTTAGATGGCCTCTAAATAAAGATTACTAGGAATGGAGAAATGATTTACCAATAGTCACCACAATGAAATTTCTTTAAAGGTTACAATCATCAGTTATTTAGCTGAAACACTGCTGAGAATGCCTGGTCATTTCTTGAATAATGCATAATGTTCATTGCAGATTTGATCTGTATTATAACAATACAGATATTTCTAAAATAATGGAGAAAACTATCTGTTACTTTCCAATTGCTCAAGATATTTCCATGAAGTAATTGACTCTGAAAATATTATATGGAGTTATCTGAGTGCTCATTTGCAAGCTCAACTTGTAGTGATCACTACACAATAGGCATAAGAAAACAAATTCATCAGCCTTTACAGACTTCTAAGAAAAGCTGTGATAAATACAGGGCAGAGTAAAGGACCTTTCTGAAATATTAAATAAAAATTATTAAATTGCTGTGCAGTACTGGTGGACATATTTAAAACTAAGGTTTTAAAATGAATTATTAAGACAAGCAGACCAACACATTTGGGGGAAGAAAAAAAATTGCAGTTGTACTTACACGATGTAAGTACCTCTCAAATAATTTCCCCAATACCTTTAAGTCTATTCAGAAGATTGCTTGTGCACATACAAAGTATAATGTCTAGTGTTTTATTGTAGGTTTATCATCCATACTTCACATGAACCTGCAAGCTATTTATGTGAGCTGGTTTATACATATGAACTTCTCCAAGGGCAGCAAAAAGCAACCTTAATTAATGAAACTGAATTTCTTCTGATGTAATTTCATGAATGTTTGATCAGAATGTGTTAACAGGTTTCTATGTAAGGAGAACTGATGAAGTCATAAAATATACCTGCATTATACAGTTAAATCTGCTTATGGGGAATTCTTATACAATGAAATGTTCTTTCATCAAGCATTGTTTCAATATACAGACACATAAATAATACAATCCTACTTAGTATTAAGCTAAGCAGCCAAACAGGAGGAAAAAAAATTCAAAATCCCTTCCTGAGTCCCCACACCCCTTGTACCTAAAGGAATGAGAACCATAGCACTAGATGGCTGGAGGGGCAGTTACATCAGATAGGGTGAACTGACATTAAACGCTTACCCAGCTCTTTTTTAGGGAGAAACACTAATCTAGATCAGACTATTGATGATGTTGTCTAAGAATAAGATTTTGTTCTTCCTTAAAATTCTTTTCTTCATTAGAATCTTTGAACAAAAAGGAAGATTAAGTATTCTGGTACATATTCCAGAAGAGGATAATGAAAAATAGATCCCAGATACTCTGAAATCGGCAGAGCTCAGACTTTCAGTAACAAAGGACAGCTTGTAGAAGCACAGACAGATCATAGATTGTACAGCAGAGTCCACTTTACATCTACCTTGAAATACTGTTTAATTGCCTGAGAATAAACTCTCGTCCTGTAAAAATGGGGAACATTTGCATATTATATCAGAAGCCTAATGAACCATGTTACACTCATGCCCTGGATGATGTAATTATTGCCTTTTATTTCTCCATGAGAATTATATATGATGTGGCAGATAAAATAAATTAAATATATGAAATGATGGAACTATGTTCAGCTACTAAATCTTCAATTTGAAACTGTGTTGTTTTTTTTTCCTCCATACCTCTCTCCATCCATTGAAAATTTTAACTTTCCTTAAATAATATCACTTCCTTTAAATGGAAGAGTAGGTAAAAGCCCTTTGCATCATCAATACAAGTAACCCTTCATGGACAGCTGTGGGCTGATAAATTAGATTCTATTTCTACCTCCTCCCTCTACCCTTAAAGGTGGCTTCTTTGTTTGCCTCATGCTGTATACATTCTATCTATTTTAGTATACATTAAGAGTTTATAGTTCATAATTTGTGGAAAACACCTGACATGCTCAAATCTCATATGCCTCTTCCAAAAATATGTTTCCTTTAAAATGTGAGAGCAGTAGTTAAAATAAAGGAATATTCTGTCCTGTCAAAGCCAGGACACCCAGAAATCCCAGGTTTGGTAACCCTGATTTCTGCTACTGCAACTTACTCCCTAATTTAAAATACTTATCAGATAGAGATCACACTCATCCAGATGGGTAAGATTATTTGAAAAAATAATAGATTGCAAAAAAAAGTCCAGTTTACACAGGTCATTGGAAAGACTATTTAGGAGCAACATGCACACAGCCTCTAGTTTGTGGCAATTCACATCTAAAACATTGCTTTTGCTCCCCAACTTCTTGTTTGAGTATTAAAAGAGAAGATTTAATACTGAAAACAGTCTATTTTGTTGATAAATGCCTACTGGTTCAGAAGTCAAAATAATTTCTATAGACATTACAAGAGGATATATAATATCCTAGTCTCTCACCTGAGAATTTAAAGATTTGGATGTGATGCTTTCAAACTTCAGAAATACGTGATTCTACCTTTAAGGTATAGCCAGAAAATTAAGAGATTGAGTTCTCAAATCAAGGAATAATGCCATTTGCCTCTCAAACATATACTTTTATAAAATACTAAAGCAAAGCAACACAATAAAAGGTAAATAACTTGAAATAATTTAGTCTACATCACCCAGAAGACTTAAAGCTGTAATGTTTACATCATAGGTTCGTTGTTAAATAAAAAATAATTAAAATAAGAGGTTTATTTCACCTTCACATGGTGTCTTTCTCATGCAGACCTCAGATTTCCACATTTGAATCCCTTTAAAGGATTTGATATGCAGGGAAAGAAGAAAGGATGAAGGTAAAAATGTCAATTTAGAGGTTACTAAAGGCTGCCATATTCTATAGCACACAACAATATTTACTCCATACCTTTTACTGATGTATTAGGTGGAGGTCCCTCCATCCTCAAGTTCCATGGAGGATCACCTTGATTAGCAAAGTCCCTCATTTTCAGATAGCTAATTGTAAGTCGGATGATGGATGCCTTGTCAAGCTGGCTGGTAATGGCTGCAGGCAGCGGCAACAACTTTGCCAACTCATAGAATTCAAAATTTTCCTTTCCCCGGCGAGAGCGAGCTGCATCTCGGGACTTTTCCTTCCTCAAAGCTTGTAAACTGAAAGAAAATAAAGAAAGAAAGACATTCATCAACATTAGTGTTCTGTCACATTTAACCAATTTACTTTTTCACTGCTGGTCTTCTCTTCAAATTACCACATTTTCAAAATGCTGTTGCATACGGATCTACAGACTTCAGGAAATATAAAATGGTACTCCACACTTGAATGATTAAAACTAACAATAATATTTGAGTTTCAGTGGTAGCCAACATATTATGTAACTACTCTTAACTCTAGCCACTTCCCTTTTAGCCTGCCTTTCCTTTGTCTGTAGTAAGTCTCAAGAAAAAAATCCCAAAAATATTGTGCACACGTGGGGTTTCTCTGTCTAGGTGCCATTGCTTCTCCTGACTCACTGCAAGCCAATTTTGCCTTATTTTTTGTCAAATTCTGACTCTTGGGAGAAGGTTAAAAGCAGATGATTCAAGTTTGCCCCCTCTCACAGGGGCTGCAGGGCAGCCAAGATGACCAGACAGGTTGTACACTAACTGCTGAGACACAGAAGTTTAAGTCTGGAGTAATAATGTAAAAGTTCTGTGTTTCATGAAGCTGTTCTTCAGGAGTTGTTCAACTGTCTTTGCAGAGGAAGCAGTAACCTTTGTCAGTGGGGTGAGAAAGCTGTTAATACAGTTATGTGATTCACATTTCTGATTGCAATTCACTACCACATACATGGCAGACTGACAACTTTTTGAGCAGAAAAGATCTTCTGCTTTACACTGAGCTGTTAGAAATGCAAAGACATTTATTTAGTCCTGTTGCATCAATGTATCATTTGCTACCACAAACAGAGAACACACAAAGAAAACTCAGATTTTACTCCTGTGCTATTTGTTTAATTGGTGTAAAACTCCTGAATGCAGTGGAATGACAGTGGGGGCTTTTTTTCTTGGTTGTTTTTTTTTACACAGAGCAAGGTGTTCAACTCAAGATATTATAAGCTTCATCGTATATCTGCCTTGATGGATACAGGTTGGTGCTGATGCTGGGGCTGATGTCTGTCCATCGCTGTGCAAGGTGAATAGAAACTGTTCTTGTACCTCATTAAGGGTCTATCTTCCCTTTGCTTCATTTGTTTACCTACTAATTTGATTAATTTAAAGCTAAAATTCCATTAGCTAGTTGTTGGTTTACCACAGAGCTAAAATACAACCAGTGTATAATGGAACAACAAATGCTTCCCTCCAGCTTCCACAACCCTTCCTGAAACCTCCTTTATGAACAAAAAAGTCATAATGACGAGATCTACAAAAGCACTCTGACATATGAAGTAAATCAGTAGAATTGAGGCATGCAGATAAAACACCATGAAGCTAAGAGCTCTATTTACCTGTTTTTCTAATTTGGGAATAAACTACAGAGTTTCTCTTGTGTTAATATTCATAACCACCTGCATTTTTCTAGCCATCTCTGCCACTTCAGACTTGGAAGGGCATATCAGCTGGGCCCTTAACACACAAATGAAATCTCTCCATGACAGTTCCCTTAGTATGGTTAACATGTTACATTCCCTATACAATTCTCTACCAATAGCCATTATATTTAAAAAGACAGTCTGGCTAAGAAATAGAAATGGTGAGATAAAGATATTGGAGGAAACAGCACACCCTTACCCACAGGTAAAGATACAGAATCCTACTGAACGGTAAGTACACACTTGGTTTTATAAACTCTATATAGAATGCTAGCACCTTGTTTAGGAAAAAAGTGCCTGAAAAATGAGATTTCACAATGCTCATTGTAGATGCATCTCTCTCGAATTTCAGATTTTAGATATCTACCATCATGGATGTGGAAAATCCCTCAAAAGGTACATTAAATATAACAGATAAAAGTATTTGATGTATACACAGACATATGGAAGGTACAACTCTGTGAGGTATGAACTGTCCAATTAATTCCAAAGATGTAGTACACCCTCTACAACTTAAATATATACAACAGCAACATAAGGAAAAGGCAGGCAAATGTCTCTGCTTCCAAGTGAAAGCTCAATTTCATGGCACAAGACATGGCTTTTTCTGCCTGTCACCACCTTTTTTTCCCAGAAGCCAAGTCTGAGAATTCAAGTCCCCAAATCAAGTTAGCAGACGAATTGAGATTATAGATCTGTTCTGAAAGTCTGCACCAAGAGGTTCACACCTTCATTCCAAAGCACTTAATTATACTCCTACATAAGATGGGAGATTTTTAAAGATCCTTAGAAAAACAAATCAGAAAAATTACAGACCTCAGCAACTTCTGAAACTGAAAAATGTGAGAAATTGAATAGTGATAGAATATTTCTTAGAAGCACCAAAGCCTAAATCCACAGTTTACAAGTCCTATAGAGGCTTCAGGAGATTGCTGAAACTGAATAATATACTGGAATGCAAACTTATGAAAACATTACTGGATCAGTAACAGTTTGCAATGGAAGTCAGTTAAGCTGGAAAGTGAGGCTACCTGTGTCAGCAAACAGATTTATTTGAAAGTCGCCTATGGTTATTCAAACTTTTACAACAAAAAAAAGTTGAAGGGATAGGGAGCTGAGATGATAAAGAAAAGAAACGCTTGAGAAACAGTATTGAGAATAACTCACTTTTTCTCCCAACCCTTTGTTATAATGTCCTTTGTGGAAGCTTCATGGGGTGAATCAAGTCAAGGAATTTGTAACTTGGAGCACTCTTCTCTTGGCATCAGTGCCATTAAGCTAAATTAAGAGTGTCTGCTGATATGTGCACACGAGTCCTAATTTCTACTGTATATAATTCCACTAGAGAAATACAGTGTACTGTTGGACACTGCAGTTATGCTGATAAAATGGGTCCTTAATTTGGGAGCAGTGATTTCCTCAGCAGGATGCAGGAATTCATTAGATATGACCTAAACATAGCTGTCAATCCTCTCTGGCACCTGTGATTCTGATAGGCAACATGAGCTTCATTGTCACATGCTCTTAATAAAGCAAAGTACTGGAACTAATAATCCCAAAAGGATGTTAGAAAAGATGAGGGTGAAGTTCCCAACAGAAAGCAGTAATGCTGACACTGGACCAAAATCCTGTCACATGACACCTGGGACTAGAGATGGTTCATGGAACACAAATGAATTTGTTAAGCACCAGGCTGTAAAAACTTAGAAATACATGGGCTCTTCTGCTAATAAGAAAAATTAAAGTATGGGAAACTATACATAGTTTACTAAGTAGCTTTCAAAAAAAGTCAAAAAGCACCAAGAAAGCAAGCATTGCATGTTTACGAGTTCTCAAATGACAGAGAAGATCCCCCAACAGTCAAGCAAATCTACATATAATATCCATGGTACTAACAAAAAAGTTATAGTGGGAAATACAGACAGGGGATATAAATATTGCTCCCTCTTTACCTCCTGTGGAGAAGGGGTAGAAACTAAGACAATTGGATCAGGGTGCATCACAATTTACATCAAGAGTGTAAAAGGATGATGTTGTCATACAATGGCGAAACTTCATGCTTTCCCTTAAGAAGACATTTCTCATAGAATTTCCATATACAGAGTTCACTAAAGAAGACTAAGAGGTTTCCAGCTGCTAGCTCCTGATAATTCTGAGAAGCAGTACTATATAAATGGGATATTTAATGGCTTGAAGACTAATGCTATTTTAGATATGGTTTCTAAAATATATTTTATTTTTCCTTTTAGGGCCTTTCCAGATGCACTGATATAAAAGGGGTCTAGCTTTTACAGATGAAAGGGTACAATAAATACTACCATATAATTCTAAAATGGTATACATGACATTTCTAAAGTAGATTTTCTATTGAAGACACAGCAGATGCAGAAGACGTGATAATATGGTGTTGCATAAAAGTTTTATTGGTACTCGTAACTCACTTGTGATTTCACTGTGCTTGTGGTCATTCCAGGCTTAACCTGCTCCATATTTTATTTCACAGAACCTTATATACTTTACATTCATAAACATATACATGCATCCATATCTGTGTGCACACCCACAACTTCACATGTCTGACCAATTAACATCTGTCACTTTAAAGTTGTAACAATCACAGATCCCAATTTTTGCAGCATTTAATGGCAATCAAACATGTTACAGCATACCAACAGATACACTGATCTAGACAAGGGTTTTTAGCATATGTTCACAGAATATTCTGAGCTAGAAGTAACCCACAAGGATCATAAAGTCCAATATTTAAATTAATGGCTGAAATGGAGATTGAGTCCGTGATGTTGGTGTTAGCACCATGCTCTAACCAACTGAGCTAATCTCAGGGTCATAACAATACCTCCCTTCTGTGTCTCAGTTTGGGCAGGAAAAAATCAGTGAAATAATTTAATTATGTGAGTTTGCATGTTGAATGAAAACAAGGGAATGGTTGCAGTTACAAATAATTTTTGTTTGCAATTTTAAAATATAGCTTGGAAAGAGGCGCTTTGCAGACTTGCCCAGTTTTAGGAAGGCAGCTCACATTTACATTTCACCTACTCTGTTCCCTTAAACTTGATGCAGGCAAGACCCCCCAAGCAGAGCTTCTCAGAATATCAGTCTCCCTCTGCTCAGCCCCACATAACAGCACTGCTGGGATTTATGGTACCTTCGTTGGACTTGTCACAAATAGAGATTGGATTGGAAGCAATGGCCATAAAACAAGGTTTGAGGGACAGATGGACTGCTAAAATCAAGATATAGTGGCTTGAGCCAATGGATAGCTTATCTGTGTTGTGCTATCATAGTTATTGCTCATTTCCATTCACAAGCACATTGCCATTCACTCTTCTGCTCCAGAAGCAGAGAAGGATGGCAAACTCTCACAAAGGATGCAAAGCGTCTTTGAGAATGGCATTGAAATCCTCCCTGATTTCACTAGAAATTTTAGAAATGCAAAAGTATACCAGAACAGACCACTTTTTCTTATATTGCTAAACATTTTCATACTTAACCCAGCTGTTACTGAGCACTAGCGAATTTCTTTAGTCCCTAACAACAATATGGATTAGTAGCAGCAACTCCAGATTTAGTATCAAAATAACACTTAATATCTAATAATGTTTATAACAGGCTTTATAGAGAATGAAGCAATATGTCTCTGTGTGCATTTTTCTATTAGTCTAGTCTTTTAAAGTCAAGGATCGAAAGGTCCACTATAAACATTATCCAACTCTCTAAAGGACAAAGTCAGATGAATGTTGTAACCATTTCAACAGAAAAGTCAGATATAAGGAAAGGCTATGCAACATTAGAGTGCACAATGAATTGGCTACAGAAAAATTTGGAGGTAAGTGATCCAGCCACTTCAGCCCTCTGAAAGAGACTTTAAATTATGTACAGTGTTTCCCAATACAAAGAACACAAGCAGGCTTACTTGCTAGTGAGCATAGATACAGTATTACATAAAGCAATAAATTTATGCTGCTCCTGAGTCCATAGTTGTGAATTTTTGCAATTCTATATAAGTAATATTAGAAAGATCCTCTTCTTTTTTTTTTACTTTGTTCCACACTAATATGATGTTACATAATATTACCACACTTTGGACATTTTTGTATTTAAATCAACTTTAGGTCTCTTCCTCTGTTATTAATAACCTATTTACTTAATTTATGTATTTATATCATACAATGTGTGGATGATTATGAAAATTTGACTGATACAAATTTTTATACATTCTGATCTAGTACAGCAATAATTGATTACCTGTTCCCTCAAAGTCACATCCTTTAAAATCTTTTCTGGGACTTCAAGCTCACCAGAGAAAACAATTAGGGCAATTAAGCCCATTTAAAACAAGAGCATTTAAAATCTGACTCTTAATGCCTGGGCAATTCATTAAGAAAATGACCTGCTCTACCTATAGGTGACCACCCATAAGCCATGTTCTGTCATATAAAAATCTTTTTTCATTTCACTCATGTTGTGGAACAATTAAACTTCATTAGAAGTTCAAGGAATGGACTAGCATCAATATTTAAGTGACCCGATTATCTGGGATATTTATTGATTTTACTTCTATATGATTCTTCTTATTCCTGATGTTTTTTCAAAAGTTAATAGTGGCATCTCAGAAACACTGTTAAATCCAAGTGGATATTAATCTGAACAGCAGTGCACATTTTCAGACTCCAAAAAAATTATTTAGACTGTAGGAAAGATGAAGGAAGTAAAGAAGACTAACCTGCACTGCACAATTGCACATATTACAGTTAAAAAGACCCGTTTTCGAAGTCAAACATCACCATTGGTGGTAGCATGAGCCTAAGGCTTGCTATTATCAATTTTTTGTGTTGTTCTGTTTTTCTAAAGGTTATGCTCTAGAGAGTTCACAAATATGCATGAAACTGGATATTTTTTCAGCATAGTAGATCCAAAATATAAAAGGATGAAGCAAGAGAGCTATGTTGCTGTAGATGTAAATTAAAAGAAGAAAAAATCCTCACTCAACCTTCTAAGACTAATTCAATTAGTTCTGAAAAATTGATCATGAAAGTTTATTAATATGTTTACCTCTAATTTCTACACTACATTTTGCTGTCTTGGGGAATTTCTTTCCTTTTGAGGCAACTTCTTGACTTGATATTTTCTCCCTTTCTTTGCTTTTCCTTTTTCTTTCTGCTGTCCCATTCATAGGTTTCTTTTTTTCATAAAGATTGTTTCTGAACTGAGAGTACAAGAACTTCAAGACTAATAATAACAGTTACGATGTCTAAAAAAGGACACTACTTTTGTGAGGGGAAAACCTCCAAAATCAAAAGCCACATTAAATTTTACCTTCTTTCTTTTTAAGTAGATCTGAGAAGCCAGACAGCAGATTTTTATGGATTTTTCTACTCACTTGCTTAGGAGATCCGTACATTGCTCAGTCTCACTATTTATCAATTAATCTAGCATGCAGCCTCAAAGGAGAAAGGTCGGCTTGTATTAAAAATTCATCCATCAAAAATTCATCAAAGACTTCATCATCTTAACTTGCAAACCTTTGAACACCTACATACTTGTCAGATCTGTGGTCATAGTTAACTGGAATCTATAGTTACCACAGTGCCTATACTTGCTCTGACACGAGCTGCATGAAGAGACTTTCAGGTGAAAGTGCAGTACATAACCAAGTGAGGCAGACTGCCTCCTCAAACTGCTCTTTTTATCACACAAAGGATACCTAACATCTGACTAAGCTCCAAGTCAGTAAAATCGGACCCTTTCAAGGACCAAACACTTCTCAGGGGAGCGTATTTTTGCCCCACCAAAAAAATCACCGTTTTTCTCACAAGCAAGAATTTGCAAAAAAGGTAAATTACCTGATATTATCATCAAGAGCCTAGTCCACAAATTAAAGCCCTTTAATGCTGTCTAAGAAAAAATAATGTTTTGAGACTTGTGTGAAGAAAGCTGTATTGTATATGCTGGAAGTTAAAGCTGGAACCTTCAAGTTCAAGGTAAAATCTCTGCTGCTTAACTAATGCACTGCTCATAGCTGTCATCATTAATTTATGTTAGCCTCTGTAAACATCAAGAGTATAATAGGCCAATTTCACAACTAAATATAGATGCACATTTTGCCCTTATATAAATGGCAGATTGCTGCTGTAGATCATCACTGCAGCAACACGTCAGAAAAGATGCACTGTTTGATGGTCTGATGCTCACACAATATATAAAACCAGTTGTAATGGTTGTTTGGAAGCAAAGTGTAACATAGCAGCAAAATTTCATTTGTTCCACAAACTCAGGATATATTAAGCTTGGCTGACAAAGACTGTTTGATGTGCTAAATCAGTTTGACCTTCATTTTTGCTTTCTATTTCTCATTTAACACATGAAATGACCATTATTTTTTCACCGTATAGGGAAATATCACAGAACAGATTTCTATTAAAACCTTTCTTTTCCTTGTAGAAAGAAAAAATACATTTTGCCAAAAGTGCTTTAGCAATTACAGTAAAACTTATAAAAATAATTCCTATATTAAGCCAAGCTTTTTATTACATCAGTAAGACTCGAGGTTGGTTTTTAGGGGTTGTGGTTTCACAGAAGAGGATCCTTTTATTTTAAATATGTAAACATGGTTCAAGGAAATGGTTTGTGTATGCTTGAACTAATCATTAAACTGAATGTTTTATCACCAATAAGTACCTTTGTTGAATGGTTTAGACAACAGGATTTACTTCCCAAGTGAGTCATTAAAACATAATAATAGGAACATGGCAGGTTTTTTAAGGATTACAAATTTGCCATCCTGCACAATCTTTTAAAACTAATGTACACCTTGATACAGAAACCATTAAGTGAGCTGTGATACACTAGTTCAAATCCAAATTCTACAACTAGAACACTAGTGTTTTGATCTTTTTTTTTTCTTCCTATGTTGAACAAAGCAATTGCCAGCCTCCTGATAATAGAGAAACCTCAGTTTTATCAAGCAATTTTGCAGCACCCAATAAACAGCACTTTACCTTGGAGCAACTTGTACATTTCACACCTTAAATTTCTATTTACCAAATCAGCTAATCACTTCACAATTGAACTTCTCAGAACAAAAAATTATCAATTAAAGTGGTTGAAACTCCTGCAAATTATCATTTAGGAATGAAGTAATTGCTTTCATCAGGGCAGAAAAGCCCGCCAGAACAGAAATGTCACTTCAGATTAGTGTTCTCACTCCTGAAGCTATGGATGACACAGCTGATATAAGACTAAATGCCAAGACCAATCAATTGCTTTTGTGGCTCTGTTCTGAGCTGCTGTAAAAGGGGCCATTTTCTAGGATCTACTCTTCATTATAGTAAATGCTATCTCCTTGGTAACATAATTCCATTTCTCATAAATTCCGTCTGAGAGCATTGTCCTAACAATGGATGTTTGTGGAAAAGAATGCTGTTGGTTTAATGCAAAGAAATTAAGTGTGAACGGCTGTCAAAGTACTATGGTTTGCTTGTTCTTAAACATAAATTGAAGTCTTTACATTAAAAACAGAATACTTGCGGAAATGAATGTTCTGAACTAGTGTGATATATTGCATTTGGAAGTGATGTATTTTGGATTGAGAGTTTAGACCTTTTTTTGAATACCTATGTTCTGTCTATAGTGGGCACACTCATCCCTAGCAGAGCTTTGTCAGTTTAAGAGAGAGTAGATAAGCACTCCACTTATTTCACAGCAGTGCAGTTAGGAAATGTGAAACTGCGTGAGAAAACATGGTCTCATTATCATATGACATGCTATTTGTTAGCAGACTCGTCTGTGTATAAAAGCTTTCTTTGAACTGAGCCCTTACTGGAAATATCTGTATTTCAATTTGTAATGTTCAGCTTCCTAAAATACTTAGAGAATCTGAGTTATGGTCTCCAATTAAAAGGATATGTGAGAAGCTAATTTGGTGGAACAGCAGCAATTTCCTGCACTGCTCTCCTCATGACTGAAGTTTGGAAACAAATTCAAGATTACAGATTTTCGTTCAAAACAGGATGAAAAGTATTCCTCCCTCAATGAGCACAAGCAATTCCAATTAACAACAGCAAGACTTATGTGACAGGAGAATATATTACCACATATGTAAAGAAGCTATTTATCCAGCATTAAGACGAAAAGTGCAAATTTATTGTAGCATTCCTATGGGTAACCAAAGAGCGAGCACAGGTAACACTGTTGCCAGATTGTGACTGTAGCTGATGGCAATCCCATTAAGTTATGAAAAACTGCACCCATTAGGTGCTGTGGGGAAAACAAGAGGACAAGAGAGATACAATGTCACTGGGTGTCACATCTGCCTGATCAAAGTAAACACAGTACTGCAACTGCAAAGCCAGGTATCTTCAGTCCAGGCTCTCCACATCACCTATGTCACACTAAAATGCTATATATCATCCTGCACTTTAAACATGAACTTTACATTTTGGCCTAACTATAAGCCACTACATAAATAAATCTCTCTGAAGTGAACAAAAACTATCCAAAATCTGATTATACTCCTTTAGTGAATACTGTCTTTAAGAAGGAACACTGCGGGTCAGAGTTTTTTATCTGGTTCTGAATTTTCTGTTATTTTCCTCAACTATGTTAGAGCTATTGCAGATTTTTTTGCTGGAACATTTGTATCAGCTATAGCCATTGTTCTCCATAGCATAACAGCATTATTTTACCAGTGGTAGCTCTGAAATAAACAGCTGGACCGGCGAAAACATTTTTGGTTTATATTTTTATAAAACTTGTGTTTGCACCAGGTAGTTTATCTATACCATTAGGTTTTACTACTGCTGAAAGGCCTAAGAGCACAATGCAGCCTTCAAGCAACTCAAGTTTGCTCTTTATAGATGACCTAAATAGGGATTTTGTTAGAGTTGGCTGTGCTCTCTGTAACTATCCCAGAGCCAGGAAAAAAAAAAGGCAAGAATTCCAACCTCTCTCTTTCATTGCTGCCACATAAATAATCTCTTAATCGTGTGTTCTCTATTACCACAATACTGAGACCTTTTCTGAAGAAAATAACATTCTTTATTTCCTGAGCCACTCTTACAATTATCATCTTCATCATCTCCTAATTCTCTCCTTCCCATCTAAAAGTTATGTGTACACTGATACGTCTATGCAGAACACACACAAGTTGCAGTTTTGAACCCTCCTCATGGGAGTTTTCACAAGGCTTTACATGAAGAAGGGTTGAAGGGATATGGGATACACTTGTACTGCAGTCCAAAGGAACTACTCCAGTTCAGAGTCACAGCTGTGCTATCTTAAAGCTGACAAAATATAACTTCAACAGGACAGTCAATGAGCTACAGGACCACTGTCAGCCTTGATTCCCTGCATGTTTTCTGCAGTTTGTGATAAAAACAGTACTGACAGAGATCACATTGTTATTGATACTCAAGCTACCTAGTTTTAAAATACCTCCAAGCACATCTTAAAAAACCCAAAGAAATACAAACATAAGCAACAACTGGCCTGGACGGTGGAATAGCTACCTTTGTTGAGTGCTCAAAACCAAGCAGTAGATGCAAAACTTTTACTCTGCAGCCTCAGGTGCCTCCAAAAGCTGACTGGTGGATTATTGAATCCTGTTTTCCCAGAAGCATGAGATTCACTCTCCAAGGTGCAATCTTAGCTATTC
This sequence comes from Illadopsis cleaveri, assembly GCA_013399915.1. Lineage (NCBI taxonomy): Eukaryota > Metazoa > Chordata > Aves > Passeriformes > Timaliidae > Illadopsis > Illadopsis cleaveri. Next base: position 166,574 of record VXBB01003584.1, on the reverse strand, counting down.
AACCACTGACTCAGTAGAGTATAAATGAGCTTCAAGGCCTTTCACTTTTACCCTTGCTTTTATCCTGAGCAGTTTAGTGTAAATTAGTGTCAGTAGAGCACAAGATAGCAACATTTTCACAAGCAGGCATCTCTTTCACCTATATTACCAGTGAATTAGCTTTTATTACTGCTTACACATTCCAGGACAGGCTACAGCCTTCACTGACTTTCCTTGCAGAAGGGACTACATTTACTTTCCATTTAACGGTCTAGGATGAGGAACAACCCTAAGTGCCACAAACACTGGTGAAGGGCAGAAAGTCATTCAACTCTTTTGATACATTGGGATAAAAATGAAACCCACATTGCTTGCAGAACTTCCTCTTTGTTCCCTTTGCAGATACCAATAGTGGCCACATACATTTTTTGGCTTCAGTGTCCTGAAGTGCCAAGAAGAGTCTGCTGTCAAAGGTTATGCACTCAACCCAGCGGGTGCCTCATGCCCTGGTAACTGCTGTGCTGGAGGTGTGTCCCTATGTATTTTAATTTTCAGGCACTTGCAGCAGACCCAAGATTTAATTTCTAAACAAATTTTTCAGATATGGTACAGCAAAACCCAATTCTCCTCAGAAATCACTCAATTAGTCAGAGTAGACCCGATGACACATGCATTTTTGACCAAAGTAGTGATATGCCAAAATCTTTCCTTAAAACACACTCATCTTCAGTTACAATCCTAGAACTTTAAAAAATAACACTTAGACAAAAGCCTCAGAGTTTTAACAGTTGACATAAATCTCATGCTCTAAGTAATGCTTATCTTCTTTAACAATATTCAACTACCAGCAAGATTAACAATATCCTAAATCCATGAGATTGCATCAGAGGCATTAAAATTATCAGGCCTCTGAAATACTGTCCAGCAGCTGTCAAGGCTACCCCTCAACCTAGTAGTAAAAGTCCTTGCTAAAACAATTCCTCAAAAAGGGCCAACCAGTCACAGAGATGAGAAATGTGAGTGACACCAAACCACAAAACAAAGCATGACGCAGAGGCATGAAAAGCTCCTTGCCTTGAATGACCTCTCAAGTACCCAGCAGATAAAATACCTTCCTGCAAAGTCTTACAGGTCTAGATCAGAAAGGAGTATCACGATTATCTAGGAACAATCTTTAACATGAGGCAGGCCATTACCCTGTAATTCTGGTTTCTTTTGCAAATGTATCAATCCTAATCTGAAAACTCCAAGATGTAAAGAATTTCTATTGCTAAGCAGCTGCACTGTTTAAATTAGCCTCACCATTAACATTTTGTGCCTTTTTTTTCCAATTTCAACTTTGCTGAGTTCAGCTTTCACTCACTGAATCTTGCAATTCTTTTGTCCACTAAACAAAAGAAACTCCAAATATCTGCTATCTTCTTCCTGTCTGGGTAATTATGGTCCATGATCAAGCCACCCTCTTAACCTTCCCTTTGACAAGATACTCGATTGATTAAACAAACTCAGTCATTGTATGTTTTTCAGGGTTCATTTTAGAAGTCTCGTGGTTTTTTCAACATAAAAATCTAAAAGATTTCAACACTGAATGCAGAAGCATCAATCATCATTTCCATGTTCAATACTTCAACTGATACATTTAAAGATTATTTTATTCCATATCTGAAACAGCATAATACCGGGCTACAGTGTTCTGCTACTACTCATACGAAAACTTAAATTTTTCAATTTGGGGATAACAGAAAAAAGAGACACTGAACAGCTTTGAACTACAATGTCAGTTATGTGTTTCTCCCTGTGTTATTCTTGGCCAGTCATGGTTTTTATGTTGCAGAAATGGAAACAAGTCTGATAAGTTCCATAAGTTACAGACCATGTAAAATGAGAGAAAAATACTAATTCATCAATGTGAGAAACCAACATATTTTCTCTCAGGCTTGTAGAATTTTCTCAGTTGAATCTAGGCTGACCTTCTGCAGCCATTTCTGTATTTTATTTCTGAGGGATAAAGGAATCCCAAGCAGGCAAGAATTTCTTTTACACACCTCAGAATTTTTGGTGCAAAATGGCTAAGTCAGGTTATAATGGCTGAACTCAGAAACAAGAAGAAACATCCTGCAAAATGAAGAATTCTTGAGAAAATCCCCAAAAGTCATTATTCACAGAGATGCTCAAAACAACTAAGGTATGATTTTCAGAACCACACAATTCTGGCAAACCTTGCCCCTAGTGAAAAAATGTACCAAATGTTGTGTTTGAAAATTCCACATTGCTGTATTCAAAACCCGTCCTCACTGGGATAATGTCAATCAGGTAAACTAGAAATACTTTGGAGTGAAGAGGAAATTTACACCCATAAACACTGAATGTTAATCTTGGCTGTTAACTGTTGATAGATCTACAAGCTCATCAGAAGAGGAAAGAGGCGCAGTGACTGCTAGACTGCTAGTAATAGCTACTCAGTGATGCCTAAAACCAGCAATTGCTTAAGGTTTGTGGGTGGGGGTTTAGCTACAGAAAAGAAAGAAGAAAAGAAGCAACCATCACGAAGAGCTATTATACCTGACAGACTCTACACAAGACAGATGAAATGTGAGCTTCAGTATTCAAAAGAGAAAGGATACAATCATATGTCTGGTTAACTTACAGGAAATAGTTCCAGAGACAATTTTATACTAACTACAGTGATTTGAGCAATTTTTAAAAATAATACCAACCAATTTCTCTCCATTATACTCTGCTGGCAGAAAATAAAACATTTTTCTTTTAAATGATTGCCTCTGGTTTTGTTAAATCATGCAGCCTGTCAACATATGGTCACCAGTTTTACATGATCTTTGTGCCTCTCTGTAAAATAATGAATTTGCAGCCTGATCTGTGATACAAATACATATTTTGGCATCAGTTAAAGTTGTTGCTATTACTACAGAAAGGTGGAAAAAAAAAAGACAGATAAGCAACCATAATACTATTATATGAAAAAAATAATCTAAGTCAAAATGAATCATTTAAATTCATATATGACAGGTTTTTTGTTTTTCTTAAATACTATGTCTGGCAATTCCTGCTATTGAAGAATTAAGAGAAAAAAAAAAAAAAGCAGAGTCAAATTCTGTCACCAGATGTGCCTGCCCAACTTCATTGATTTCAAAGGACAACATGGACCCTTAGTGCTAAGCGATTTTGTAAGAGTAAATATTTGAAAAACTGAATGAGAAAAAAATGTAGAATCCTTCTTCTGGTACACAGTTGTTTCAGAAAGCTCACAGGAGCTGAACAAATTAAATCTCCAACCTTATGCTGTCAAGTGGGAATCATGTCCTAATAATCCTATAACTGTTTCATTGGAATATAGCCTCATCTCAACAATGTGACTAAATGGAAAAATGAATGGAGTATAAAACACAGAAAGATAAAACATGTTCAACTTTACTAAACTTACGTTGAATTAACCTTTATGAGACACTGTTTTCACTCAGAGAATTTGACTATCTGTCCTTTCAAAACAGGGTTTTCAAGTTTGCCTTCTTTTCTAAACTCCTTTGTAAAATGGTTATAACATACATTACAATATCCTTTCATCTCTTCTTAGGGATGAAGCGATATACAGAGTCAATCTTCATAATTAAATCATGACTGTTGTCAACAGCAGTTGCTGTGATTTCAGCTTATACAGCTATTACTTGTATTCCTAGGAATGCCTGCTTCAAAATCACAAGACAGGAAAAATCATCCTCTTAAGAGCAAGAGCGAAAAAGCAGCTGAAGTGTACCCCATAACACAGAAGGAGGCAATGTATCTGTGTGATGTCTAATGCCTCCAGGGCACTTGAAGACTCCACTGAGCAACAGGGTTTACTATAGCTTTAATAAGGTCCAAATGCTAATTCCCACACTGCTAGCCTGCTGACAGATACTACTGACATGACAAAATGGGATCTTGACTATTGTGGTTATATGACCTGTGGCAAGGGCTGGTAGAGATATGCCCATGTGTACTGATCCCCCCAGCTGCAACTGTCCCCTGTAGAGAAATCAGAGAACAGGAGTCTCATAATTGCCTCCAGCATCCCTGAAAAGTGACAGCCACAAACAGACCAAAACCAGTGCCAGAAATCTGGCTAAATGTAAGAAACTTATTCGACCAAGTAGTTTTTAACTTAAATGCCAAAACCACTAAACAATTCCAGAGAGTTCTATTAATGACCAGTATAAACAAAGTTACTAGCCTAATATGCAAGAACAATAAACATTAGGAGAACATTTGGGCAGTAAAAAGTGATGACTGTATGACAGTAACAGAACAAGATAAACCCAGGTGTAAGTTTAATTTTCTGGTTACTTCAAGATTTGTTTAGACTTACAGCCTTCAAAAACTAAGAATTCTTGTGCCAATTTTAAAAGTCTTATTTAAATTATTTTATGATTTCAGTTTACATTAAAATCTCAAACAAAATAGGATGGATGCTTTGTGTGGCCATCTGCTACTTTCATCAAGTGTCTGTAGTGACGAAAATGAGGATTCTAGTAGTTTTACTGTGGAGATAATTGAAGCCTTTCTAAGAATAATTTCTATTCAGTCCTTTAGAGCGAAATTTTGTCCTTGGATCTGCACTCTGTCTTGTAATATTGGAACATGGTTCTTGTTTGAGCAGTTAATATCAGCCTCTAAGTATAAAATATGAGATACTAGTATTTTTTCATTCTTTTGCATAGATGATATAGTCTGTATTACATATTTTGGCAGATGCTTTTGGGGCATGCTGAGCACAGTTTTATATTTAAATTATGCAAATAATGCCAATAGGAAAGGCTGTTTGTTGGTGATCCTAGCTTCTAATTTCAGTCCTAACACTTATTTTCAATATAATCAAGAGCCAAGCAGTAACTTGACTGGTAGACTCACAGTATTAACATGCCAGAAAACCTTGTCATATTTTATCTAATACATTTTCAAATCCTTACAGATACCAAACCAACCAAAAAGTTTATTCATAAAAGTAATCCATGAGATTCAATGAGATTATACATAGATCTTGTAAATAGATTAGAATTTATCATTCAGGCTCATGTAGGCAAGTGCAGCTTCTGGGTTAGGTGAAACTGAACTCAGGGGTTTTTCTAAATTGCAGTTCTGAAAACTACTTTTATATCTATAAAAATACTGTGCACTTGTTGAATTGATGTTGAATTGAAGATGCAGTCCCTGTACCAAACCCTTTTAAAACCTAAGTATTTGAATCAGCCTCATTGCTATGGGATGCTGCCTCCCACTACTTTTACTGCAGCTGCCAGAGCAATGCTCATATGAGCTGGGAATGTTCCAAAAAGCTGCTTCCCTTTCTTTTCTACAACTTCTTATCAGCTTCCTAACTGGCCCCATATCACAGCACATCATACCCTATCACGGCACAGAAAACAGTTGCTGTTCAGTTTGTCTCTCAGTAAATCTAACGAAATCTGAGCTGACCTTGTCTTAGGGAGCACTTCCTCAAGGATGCTCTCTTTCCCCCAACATGGTCAAAATAGCCAAAGAGGAGAGGAAAAATAAAAAGAAAGAAAAAAGGAGGGGGGAGAAAATAAGGAAAATCAGAAAAGGAAGCATATTTAGCTTTCCTGTTAGAGATTGAAAGACACGTGAGGGGTGTCGACATCATCATAAACCAACTGAGAGTTGTTGGTGTATATGGAGTTCCCATCAGTCTCAAAATCCAGGACACACAGAAACACATGCATTAGGGATGAGATGTAGAAGCTAGCTCTACTTACACTAGCTAGTGAAGTCTCCCAACAACACTTGGGGGGTGTGAATATATTTGTTTTTTGGTCCCGGAAAAGAACAAAACAAATTGAACAGATGTAGGAACCTGTTTCAAAGAACAGACTGCACCCCCTTGACTTCTGTGAAACATGTTTAGCCCTTCACCTGAAACAGCTGGACACCCATCAATATAGATATTATTTCATACACTGCCATAAATATGTTACATTTGATAGCTGCATACAGGAATAAATAAGATCGCAACTACACAAACACATTAAACTGGCATAGACAAGCATTACAGCTGAAAGAAATCACTTCTCTCTCAAGACTTGTACTTACATTCCCACTCTGCACCATCACCTGCCCTGGGAATACACAAGATTAAAATTACTACAAGATTTTGACTGGATTAGTTTACAGGTTCCTTAATCCATTTTACCACATGGATATGTAAGTGCCCATATAAGCGGGGTGGCACAGAATGACTGAGAACACATCTCTAAGCACTACCAGCTTACCATATTCATGAAGGAAAGGCGATGATAGGAGCAAGACTACATACTCAGCTGAAGCTGTCAGAACAATAAGGGTTGCCAGAATAAAACTGCCCACTTGGAACCTGGCCATTTCTTCAGAAATGCTTACTTAGAAGTATGAAGAGTGCTAAACATTAATAAACACAGTCAGTCAATATCTTAAATTCTCTCTCAGCACCATCAGCAACCTAAGGCTGTGTGGGGGCAGTGGCTTGTTTTGGACTTTGGTGGAACTCAACCATATAATGAAACCACAGACACAGAAGAAAATAGATTTCAATATAATTGACAGCATATGTTTCTATATCTCTATTCAGTAGCTGATAGAAATAAATAATACACAGTGTGCCAATGATAACCACGGCAAATACGTCAGCCAACTTCCTGAACTGCATTCTAATGGGGTCTTACAACAGATCTGTGCCAGGTTCCTCAGGGCCTCTGTTCACTTGATTTCTTTCTCTTCATAGTAGTTTGTAAAAATACAGCATAACTCATTAATTTATCCTGTTTTCCAGGGTCAAAAAATATTTTGTTGCTCTAAAACTTTTTTTTATGCCCTGCGAGTCTAACTTTCTGGCTTGAACCTTGGCTTTTGTTTCTTAAAATAAAGAGCAAAGTCTTTCAATTAAACTGAAGTTTGACTAATACCAAATCCTAGTTAAAAACAGCTAGATAGTACCCAAAATAACATTTTCATATGAGGTTGTTCGGATGTGTAGCCAAATGACACCTGCCTGGTCTTATGAACTGCTTACATATCTGTAAGCCATATGAGGTCCCGATAGTAAAACTAGCTTTTTATCACATTTTGTGACCCTGTAACCTACTAGTAGAATTGTACTAGTAGAATTAATTTATTAAATTAATAAAAGCATTATTTTAATCCATGCATTCAAATGCATTTTATTTTGTGCTAGAACATAATAAACTCCATTTTAACATTTAGCAATATTTTATAGTGAGTGCTATCTATTTTATAATAGCATGTGCAGTTATGATTTCCTATACTTCACAATTTAGTGACTCCACTAACTTCAAACATACTATTCTGGGTCTTGCCAGAGTTATGTTAGAATCCATCTCTGTGCAACTTAAGTAAAACTTAAGCACAAATTATGAAAGTTCAGCATAAACTCCCCTGTGAAGAGCTTGTCTTGTGGCATGTTCTGCTCTGCTCATACCGGGTGACTATTGCCATTAGATGCCAAAAACCCAGCTGGGGATTGTCACAACATCTGGTTCCCTGCAGTACTCAATTTCTTCTAAATGTGCACACCTCTGAGTGAAGCACATCCAGAAATTCACAGCAATTTCCCCCTTAAAGCATGGATCTCTACAACCAAGATTAATTCAAAAGCTTAGTTCACAGGAAAATATACAAATGAATTGTTCCTCATCCCTCTCCCATCTCTCCTCAAACTCTTGCTGAAATCAGAATTTTTTCATTTTCTGTCTTGAATTACATAGCTACATCTGACTAAAAGGGATTTACCAGAGAACAATGTCAGCCTTTGTACCACCTTCTTCTTCTTTCTCTCTCTCTCTCTTTTTGTTTTTTTTTCTTTTTTTTTTTTCCCCTTTTCTGTCCTGGGGCAGGGGAAGACAAGTGGTGTCTTTCACCTACAAACAAAAGCAAACGTCTTATTTTAACTACCCAAACCAGATATGGAAATACAAGCAGAAAAAGCCACAGGTCTTTGGACTTGAGGAAAGAAAGGTGTAATTAACCTCTATTATCTACCTCTCTACCTACACATGTAGATCCCCTCTCTCTGTCAGAGTTATGTATCAAAGCGTTGGCAAATATCTCTTCTAAACGTTTAGTAGCCCTCACACATAATAGGAGAATCCCTTTCTGTGGAGCATCAAGTACTCCAGCACTCAGGAGACACTAGTTCACTCAGCAGACAAGGAATATTCTTCACTACCCTGCTTCGATGTCTTTTACTCCTTTTCCCTCAAAATAAATGCATTATGTGCAAGACACATTCTTCATTACAAATGATCATTTTCAGGGTAGCTGGCTGCAAGTCAGAGTGCCTTTCCAAGAGCACTTGTTAACAGTTTTGGCTGATTTCAGCTCCCTGGAAGGGATCCCACCCTCTCCATCCACCTCCTGCTCTTCTGTGAGTTCGGATGTTACCTGCAGTCTGGGTGGGAAGGTGCATTGCTCCCAGAGATACTGTGTTCACAGACAGCACCTACATTTTCTGCAGAGTGCTACACACCCTCGATCATATACACAGATTTGGCTCTGCTCTCTTGTATTTTGGGCTCCCATAAAGTTTGAGTTACATATATTTGGGTGTTTTTGTGGATATATCCTGCTTTTCTGTTCTCAATTTCCTGCCTGGACTTTGGATAATGAGGTGGGATATCTGGCCTTGTAAAACTTTCAAACAGGGTGAATGGAGAGAAATCTCATGAAAAGAGACTTGACTGTCTTTGGCAGCAAGATGTGGAGATTAAGGTCAGTTGGGAGGGGAAGTAAGCTCAGATCTCAGAAAAGATGCGTCTCTGCCTCAAGAAGGGCATATCTCCCCTTTTTGCCCTCTGTGTCTTTGTTCCATTTGATTGTTGCCTTGAGCAGCCTGGTACACTCCAGCTCTTGATGCTCCTGGACAGCAGGGAGGGAAGCTCAGAGGTAAGAGGGAGAAAACAGGACGATTAACCCAAGTCATCTGAGAGTTTATAGGCACAGATCAGAGGACAAAGGAACATGCATGATGTCATGGGAGGCATCCTCTGCAGACCAGCAGAACACGAAAAGGAAGTAGATAAAGCCTGTTTTAGAGAGCTGGGGGAAGCTTCATAATCACATCCCTGGTAGTCATTGATAAGGTCATGGAGTAAATCCTTCCCAAAGCCACTTACAAGCAGATAAAACAGTAGATGTGACAGGGAGTAGTAAACATGAATTAGCAAGGGCAAATAATGCCTAATCAACTCAGCTGCCTCTTATGAGATGGTTGCTTAAGATGGGTACAGGCAGGTCAATGATATCGTTCACCTTGACTTTACAAACATCAATAGTCCTTCAGTCGGTCCTTCTAGTCAAACTAGAGATATGAGATATATACCTGAAGAGAGCACAGTAATGTGGGTGGAAAGTTGTACAAACCATCACACTCAAAAGGTTGGGATCAGTGGTAGAAAGTTCAATGGCAACTAATTTACTACTGGTGTCCTTCAGAGATTAATATTGGAGCCAATACCAATTAATGTCTTCTTTAAAGACCTGAATTATAGGATGAGGTGCAGTCTCAGCAAGTTCCTAAAAATGGGAGAGCACCAATAGAGATAAACCCCACGTCCTTCCTTTCCTCCCCTATGGGTTTGACAGATGAATTCATTCTCTCACAATCCTGAGATACTGAACTGACCCTTGCAGGTGGGCAGCTGCACAATCAGACAGATGCTTTTGCCCCTTTACTGTTATCCAAAGGGTTGGAATAGATGATCTTTGACTGTCCCTTCCAACCCAAAGCATACAGTTGTTTTCCAATGCCACATAGAAACAAAATTTAACCATGGCTCCCTACAATTTGTTTCTCAGTTTGAGAATGGCAGCATTCAGAAAAAAAAAGTCAATATGCATCCCTGCTCCACCTTGCCACTGCTTCCAAAGGCTCTGTGATTTGTACCACTCTCCCTTACCCTGTGAAGGGCTCTCTGCTGTAAGTCCACAGTGAAGGGAGAGGTGAAAATCTTGTGACTCCATTTAAATTAATCCTTCTCACCTCCTAACCTTGGATTAGGGGCATACCCTTCCCTCATTACTAGCACTTTAATTTAAGAAGAGATAAGGCAAGAGATAAGACATTAGACTATGCCACTGTCATAGAAAACAAACACAGTAACTATAAAATCAAGCAGTAGTTAGTGATTCTGTGAATAGTATATTTTCCATTCTTTCACAATACATGATTAGTAGTGATAATTTCAGAGCTCCAATTCGCCACTAATTCAAAAGCTACATTTTACGACAGTAAAAAGCAGAGGCCATATGAGTAAGCTTTGCAGATGGTCCAAAAAAGTTATTTAATTCATCAGCTAGTAATAAACAGCTGCATTCTTGTGTCTTTCCTGCTTTTGTTTTATGTGTCACAATGTATAAGCTTATTTCTTGAAAAACTGAGAACATACAGAATATTCAAAATACATTGTACGGAAAAAGTTATTTAATTGGAGATAACGCAAAATGGGAAAAGAAGATGTACAAAACATGTGAAAGACTAGAGACCATATGAAAAAAATCAAAAGAATTTGCAGTCCTGTTTACTACTTTTTCAGTACTGGAATGAAAAAATAAGAATAGGTTTAAAAGAAAAACAGAAAAAAGAAAGTTTTTGTATTCAGTCCAACCTGAATTCTAACATGGTCACTTTGATCACATTTAACAGATGATCTTTGATTTATTTTATAGACTTCCCCAAATCAGCACTTGGCAAAACCAAGCCCTCCCCACCCACTACCTAAACTACAACATAAGAACCTAACAGTGGATATACTTAAAATGTTTAAATCATTTAATCATTAGGTCTTTAATAGGGTTCTTTTCCTTCCCTGCCCCAATGCCCTGGGTAAGTGTAACATAGCCTAGACACTGCAAAAAATTACATTACATTTGTTCCCAAAACAGAATAAGCCACTAGACCTTTGTTCTGGCCCTCTTCCATTTTCTTTCCCATTTTGCTACCATAGAGGTATTAGCAAGGGCTATGATTGGTTTATTTGGGATTTTTTTCCACCCTTCTAGCACATAGACTTATTTCTGCAGCGGATACACCAGCAAATTTTGGTTGCTTATAGTGTGTCCAGCCAAATGCCTGACAGCAGTTCATTCCTCTTGCTTCATTTCAAAGTAATAATTTGTTATTTCAAATACAAAAGTATAATTTAGTAAAATGAGCAGAAAATCAATAGCAATGGTCATAGAGAAATATCAAACACTAATTTAGAATAAGCTATGCATATGTAAGAATTTATTATCTGAAAAATATAACATGAGTTTCTAAAACCATTCACTTCTACAGATCTCCAAATCATGCATTTGCAACTACTGCTTGATGAAATATGAGGAGACAGGAAAAAATGTATGCAAAATACTTACTGGTGTGACTTTTTAAAAAATACTTGTCAAGTTAAAATCTCAATTCTGCGCAGTTTCCACCATTGCTAAAATGTGTATTCCTATTCACCTGCAAATCCGCATTTTTGGCTAGTTAACCAGCAGTTGAATCCACAGCTGGCATTTAGGCAAACAATTACCTAATCTGCATGAGAACTGCTGAAGTTTAAACATTTGGAACTAGAGGGTACATTTCACTATTGCTACAAAGAATTACATGTTCAGATTCTTGACTATTCACATTTTTAACGCAACTGGGCTTGTTTTTCTCGCCCTTAACTGAGAAGGCACCTCTTTGATTCTGAATTATTTCAGTAAACTGGATTCCAACTAAACAGAAAATCTAATTGCATTGAATTATACCATAGCCTATTTCCATTTTCATAGGACTGAAAAATATAGGATCCTATTCTATGTTTGATTCTTAGCTATTATTTAGTAAAACAAGGCTCCTCAGAAAATAATTAAAGTAAAAGAATTCATTTGCAAAAAAACTGAAACTTCAATCTTTCAAAGATTTTTTATTTGAGCGGAAGAAAAACTGATTATTCTCATCTTGGTATGCATAGATGCAAAGTGTATCCTTTTCCCTGGAGCATGCATTGGCACCTGAAGCAGAACATGTGGAGGCAACAGCTTTTCAGGCATCAGAAATGACAGAAGCAGGAGCACAGGTAGACTCTTTGGATACAGTTCTTTGACCCATATTCAATTAATCCATGCAGTCCCTGTGCTTTACTCAACATTAGAAACTGAACAGAAACGACACTAGAGTTCACAATACAGCCTTATACAGTTTCTTCCCTTTAGAACAGTGTTAGAAAAAGACCATTTTCACATTTACAGGAAATTGTAACGAGACACTGCCTTCCAAATAATCCACCAGGGTTTTGTCTGTGCAGCAAGCAGAGGTGTGAATGTGTGAGTGCAGGCAGACCAAAGGTAGATGTGGTATGAATGATGGTAAAGCTCTGTATTACCGGTCCCCAGGTGCGCTGCAGAGAGGCAGCCAGCAGGCTATTTGCATATTTGGGCACTTAGCATGCACTGAAATCCACGTTGCTACAGCCTGACTACTTTTGGTTGAAGCTACACTGGCTATGCCTATGGATGCTAAAAGTCACACCTGTAACAGCAGAAGACAAGTCATCTGTGACAAGTGGCTAGGAAATAGGTTTTTATTTAGGCAACCGTTTATTGGCAAAATATGCACACATGCCTGTGCATTCGCATATGCACACACATATACATATGATTGGTTGGTTCTTGTAAATTAAACTAGAGGAATGAAGTGGTGTCACACATTTGGCTGGACACACTTTAAGCAACCAAAATTTGCTGGTGTATCCGCTGCAGAAATAAGTCTATGTGCTAGAAGGGTGGAAAAAATCCCAAACAAACCAATCATATGTGTGCATATTCGCATATGCACACTTTCGTACACGTACACATCTGTAACAGGTTTCTTTGCTTTCAATTTAGAAAGGGAAAAGACCCACACTGGATTATTTAGTTTTAGAGAAAAGTCTTAGGGACACTTTTGATCCTGGCTTGCTGTGTGTCATTTGAAAAAATGATGATGCACACACCATACATGAGCTTATGATAAAGCAACTCAAATGGAGAAAATGATGGTGACACCACCTGCCCACAGCCATTTGTATCACTACCAGATGCTCAGATTATGGAATCTTTAGGTGTCAAAATGTATTTATGTCATTCAGTGCTTGAATGATTTATGCCAAGAATTCAAACACTACAGTCAACAGTTTTCCCACTTACCTCTGTAGGCTTTGAATAAAGTCCACAATGGCATTGAAAGGACATGATCTCTGCCAGCTGTCTATAGAAAAAACACTACACAAACAACATGTACATGTAAGTGCCACAAACACACACAGCTCCGTGGCACCTGTGTGCACGTGTCCTGCCAACTCCCTCGCCAAATCACAACCATAGATTTTGAAAATAATCAACAGGGTCTCTGCAAATTCATCTCAAAATAAATCTGATGGGCTAATGTTTTGAATGCAGTTGCTGGTGCAACTGCAAACTTTAGGACACAACTAATCACAATGCTTTTTTTTACTGTTAACCTAGAAAAAGAAGAAAAAGTTCTCCCAAAGGTATTTAAGAGTTCCAGAAAGTAAAAGTTCTCAGTCATAGAATACTGCATAGACTATACCCATAATAATGTTTCTTTTTTTTTTTTTTTTTAAAAAAAGGGTCTTTTTTAACAAATTGGGAAGAAATAAGCAGTANACACATTGGTAAGTACTAAGCAGTAGCTCCTTTCCATTTACTATAACAATTGTCAAAAATAATGTTGGGTTATAAGTAAAAATATAAAACAAAAAAAATTAAATTCATGGTCTTCTACCTTCCATTGTGGCTCCCTTGAGTGGGTGGTTTGCCTGTGGGCTTGATTCCATCGGAAGTTTAAACATAGAAATAAGTATATAAATAATTATAAGACAATGAGTCCTGTCACCAAGGTCAGTGAAACTGTTTATGTTCAACATTATGTACATGCCTAAAGTGCTTTTTTGGAGCACAGCCCACATTAACTTCCGTTTTATACAAAAATACAGTGAATAGTTTAATAAAATGGACGACACCATCTTAAGGGATATTGTGAATCACATCAGTGTTCTGCCTGCTTTGATAGATAGCTCTTAATGAATAAATGTACTCTGAGACTTACTGGGATCCTGTGCAGGAGCATTACATGTCAGACACATAATGGGTTGTCAGTGCACAATAATCTGTATAGAATATAGAGGAAATGATGGAGAACCTGGAGCACCAGCTCAGTATTTCAGTGCCTCCACGTATTACAAGCAGCCTAATTCAAGCTGTGAACATGTTTGTATATCTCTTCAAGAGACTCAAACTCCTATTTTTCTGAGTATTTTTGAAAGAGATTAAGGATAGAATAATCAGGAATTTCTTCCCTAAAGAGAAGAGAAGAGAAAACTAAGATCGTAATATACAATTGAAAGTCTAAGATTTATAAGTTACATTAAAATCTATATATTTTTAGACTTCTGGGATCATTCTGTTATCATTTTTCTGTGGAACTGTCATTTGTGCCTTTTCTGTACTGAAGCAAAACTTTTCTTCAGTTAAGTTTCATTTCAAAATAAAAATATTACATCCAGATTATACTTTGGCAAAAGGAAAATACTTTTCCTTACACTTTACAGTACAGTAAATGCAGAGAAAGAGAAAACCTCCTCTAAATTTTATGGCTTTTATCAAAAAACACCCTTAAAGAAAAAAAAGTAGGGGAAAATACTGTTAGAAAATAGCATGTTTTAAACTTACAGTCTTATGATATTTATTAACTTTGCCTTTTCTTACATGTCTTATTATTCTGTTATTATTCTAAGACTATATGAAAAATAGTGACTGGGAATACAATCATCCATAGGAAATGAAGCATTTTCTGAAGGCAGCAAGAAGCAAAGGGGAGGAGCCTGTTTAGCTCTTCAATATAGCAGATTTAATAAATTATATGCTGGAAACAAAATTTCCAGAGCTGAGATGTCAGCAGGGCTAGCACTAAATGTTGCCAACCAATTGAAAAGAAAAATGGGACAGAAAAGAAAATAGGAAAAAGCATCAGTTCTGAGGGAAACATTTCAAGAAGTGAAAAGAGGGCCTTGGCGGTGGACAAAAGGAATATGAGAACTAGACAAAATAAAAAACAAGCATAAAAAGTAAACTCCATCCTTTCAAGAAGAAAAGAAACTCAATTATTGTGTTGAATGTATTAAATACTGCTCAGTGTTACTCCTCTCTGTAAACAATAACATTAGTATCCAAAAATGATGATTAAAAGGTTTCAGGTTGCATTGCACCTTTAAATTTGCTCTAGAAATGAAAAGCTTTCAGTTTTGGGCTCCTTAACACCTGAGACAAAGCAATGAGAGAACTCCTGAAGGCCCAGACATGGGAAAAGATGAAGTGGAAAAAACAACAACAATAAAAACACAAAAAAACCTGGAAGGGAGAAGGAAAAAAAAAGGATAAAGATAAGAATTAGTGTGCCACTGTGAAACAGGATGAGATTAATGTTTGTGGCTTTGTCATGATGGGTCTAAGCTGACTGTGGGGCTTTTGACCCATAGTCAGCCCCCTTGAAAAAATCCTCAGATGCATGTCTGAATTTTGCCCATAAATTATTACTACTTCAGTACTGGGTGAAGCATTTTAAAATAAGTCCATCTGAAATATTTGCACAGAAACAATGTTCTTATAGATAAGAAAAATTGAGAAAGCTCTTGGAATCCCTTGTACTTAATCAGTCTGGCAAAGCAACATTTGGAAGAAATAAAATCTAGAACTATTACACAAGTTTTGAGAATTAGGGTACTATAATACAGTAAAGGATTAACCACTGTGAAACATTTTCTTCAGTTATCCATTTAGCACCATCAGAGATGATGTGTACGCCATCTCTGCCAAATTAAAAATGAGGGTTGAAAAACACCTGACTTCCATAAATTCATGACATGAAAAAGAACAAACTGAACAGAGGATAAAACTACATTAAATATATACAAACTCAATGGCCTCTGAGCATCATTGTTGGTAAAACCATATCCTGTAATTATTTCTCTGAAGTCAGTGTGACACAACAGAGTGCTAAATATTCATTTTTTGGAATAAATATGAATTTAGAACTATTCATCTTTTTTCAAACATCTGACATGCTGCATAAACAGAAAGTATATATGGCTTTTTAAAGTAAACAATACAATAAGTAAAGTGATTTATTATGCAATTTATCTCTTTCCATCTCTGTGCTGTTCATAATTCAGATCCACACAGGGCAGTTCATATACCATTAATATATCCCAGATGTGTTTGACTTTAAGGCTATGATCATTTTAAATGTTTTAAAATGTGTGCCATTTATCATTAGTGTTATGGTGGTGTCATTCAGATTATAGTTAAGGTTGTGTCAGCAGTTCTATAAGTCCTCATTTTCAGGGGTTCAGAACTTGGCAGTAAGAAGAGGCTACAGCCTGAAACCTGGCACAAAGCATCCTGGCTTGAGAGCAATTAAATTTCTTTCTCAAAAAGCTAACAAAGGATTTAGTCTTGAAATCCTGCAGAAGAGAAAGAAATGCTTTCATGGTGTTAAGATATAAAGTTCTTCTGACAGATCTTAGAACTTGTTTTGGGCAGAAATAAAGACAAAAGAATGTCCTGCAAGAGATGAGAGTGCTGGTGAGTTGGAGAACGTAGAGACTAACTGCTTATCCTTTGGAGCAGATCTGCTGTGTGTATTCCAAATAATCTAACAAATGCAGCAGAGCATCTCAGCAACATCTGCAGCACCTGGAAATTCAACCTGCATACATTTTGCACGTAACGTCATCTATCAGAAAGGAGCATTTCCAAAGCTAACCTAATAGCAGTCTTGCCACATGACATTATCAGGATAAGCTTCCATGCAAATGGTCCTGTTTTATTGGCAACTTCACTGACTGTCCAGTTCTGAGTGGTTTATCTTAATTAAACTGGGATTGGAGTAATACGGAATTACTATGCCACACAGCTACTATTCAAACAGAAATCTCGACAACAATTTCAAAATCTCTATGCTGCTCAGAAACTCTTTTGAGGAGATACGTTCTGCAAGAAACATGTTAGGCTCTTGTAGAAACTGAGGTAGACTACCGAGATGGTAGTAGAGAAATGGAGAATATAGAAAACCCTACATGGTAGTGCCAGTCTAGCATCTTTCCAGTTTGAAGATACAGTTTGCTTCTCTTCCTGCCACAGCACAGAATTAGTTTCTACTGTTTTACAAAAATAATTTATTTATGAGATCAGAAACTCTGGTAAATATCCTATATGTCTATAGAGTCATCATAAAAATTTGTTTTGGCTGAGCACTAAAATTATTAAAATTTGTCAGATCCACAATGAGAAGGGTTGGACTACTTAGAATAGTCATTTATTTATTTTCCTGGCCAATGCAAACTCCCATGCTGTAGAATTTGAGATTCTGTGAGCTGAGATAGCTTAGGGGAGAAGAGAAGGCTTGGGAGAGACCTTACCACTTTCTAAAAGTATCTCAAAGGAGGCTGTAGCCAGTTGAGGGTTGTTCCCTTCTCCCAGGAAAGTGGTGACAAGACAAGAGAACACAGTCTTAAGCTGCTTCAGGGGAAGGTTTAGGTTGGACATTAGGAAGAAGTTCCTCACAGAAGGGGTTATTTGGCATTGGAACAGGCTGGCTGGGGAGGTGATGATGGATTCACTGTCCCTGGAGGTGTTCAAGAAAAGACTGGATGTGACACTTAGTGCCATGGCCTAGTTGACAAGGTGGTATAAGTTCATAGGTTGGACTCAATGATCTCAAAGGTCTTTTCTAACCTAATTGATTCTGTGATTCTATGCCTCACTGCCAGTTCTTAGAAAATACAGATTCACAAGCTATTAGTTGGGTGGGTTTTATTCTACCATCTGGGCCATACAGCAAGGGTAGAGCTCTTTTCAGCTCCTGCCTTTGGAATCTCCTTTCCCCAGAAAGCACTCATGTTTTCTTCCTTTCCAAACACAGCTCTTGTAAAAACAGAGCTCACAGCCCAACCCCAGAAGAACTATGTGTTTTTTTCCACCAAAATCGACTACTTTGTCTTCCTTTCATTCTCTAACAGATATTCAGCAGATCTCCCCATTCCCAAAACTCCAGATTTTATTCTTTCCCTATTGTGATTTTATTTTCTATTGCCTTTCTACTCACTCTGACATGACCGCTTCCATGTACATCAATAGGAGTCATGCCCTGGTGTCTTCACTAAAAATCAATAGCAATGAGGTTATGCCACATGAAAAATAAGTTGATAACTCCTCACCACTTCTTGCAGGACCACTGCTACTGCTGTCTCCCTACCTCCATGCCAAAAAAGGCCCGCTGTGGCTGTGCTCTTCTTCTTTTACCTCTGCTACATTAAAGGAAACAGGTTTCCAGTTCCTGTTATTAAGATTGCATGATTCCACATGACTATGTCACTATTTCTTCCTCTTCTGCTACCATATCTTCCTCTGGAAGACATTCTGCTTTTCATTCACTCTCTCAACAAGAAAAGTCTCTTGTAAGAAGAAAGTACCAGTTCCTGACCAAATCCAAGAGTTGTTCCTCATAGAACCACCCTGAACAACTTGGATCAGAAAAGCTGAACATTTCTGGTCAAGACATGCAAAATTCTTGCTGCCCTTCTCATCAAGTACCCTCTTCCCAACCATACAAGTTATTTAAGACTTTTTATCTTTTTCATCCTGCACTATTGCAAAACTTGAACAAAAGGAATATATTGGCTTTTCATGCAATTCTTGCATGCTTAGGCTTTATGACTGATTACACCACTTCTGTATAAACAACTAGGGAAAGAATATATTACTCAGCTACCTGGTAAATCATGATTGAATAATAAAGGATTATCAAATATTTTCTTTGTAGATTCTCTTCACATTCCACCAGAGGGCTACAGAACTCCCAAAATACTGAAAAACAAATTTTCCAACCTTTCCAAAGTAAACCACACTCTGAATGTCATTTCCAAATCGCTATGAGCATAGTTTTTAACCGATTTTTAGAGATGGGTCAAAAATTCAGCAGTGCTTTTTAAGATTTTGCAGTTGGCAAGCACTTTTTGAATAAAACTTGTGACCGTGGTTTCAATATGTCTGAAGCATTGTCCATGGGTCATGATTTCATGTCTGTCTTCATAGAAATGGAGAAAATATGCCTACTTTCTATTTTTCACCTACTTTGCACGTCCACCACATAGAGCCACACTACGCACATTATCCATATTAAAATGTTTCTATTTGTTTGTATTTAATTTTCTCTTGTATGAAAAGTTTTTACTTCTCACTCAAAAAGTATAAGATCATACAGCTTCCAGAGACATGTAATTCACTCTTCCCCTTGATCAAATACCCCTACTTGTGAGACCATGAGCTGGAATAATAAGAAACTATGATACATACAAAAAGAATATTAAATTTAAAGAAGAGTAGGAATAGGAAAAAAAATGTGCATGTTAGATAAATAATGACATATAAAAGGTTCCTAAGGACAAGAAAAAGGTTGTGAGTAAATTTTTCAATGAAGATTAATGCACAGTACTGATTTTCCTTTTGTAGAACTGGACTTAACTTTCATCAGCTTGCATCAAATTAAATTGACAGCCAAATAAATTTACTGAGATCTTCAGTTTGAGTTATGCCAAAACCCAATCCTAGGTAAGGAGAGCCAGAGTTAGTAAAAGAAGAATTGATCCCTAATCTCCACCTAACAATATGCCCAGTGCAATGAATAGTAAACAGTTTAACCTCTTTTATTTTTATACAATGCACTGGCCATTTTATTTTTGTTTTACATGCTACATGGTATTAACTTTTTTCACCTACATTATAAATATGACAATCTACACCATTCATGCTGTCAGCTATGAAATAGCAAGATATATCTCTTCATTCCATACACAAAGGGAAGTTAAATTTATGAATCTAGCAGTAATGGTTGATAATCTTTTATACTATTCTTCCCTTTCAAATTGGTAAAGAGCCTGAATGACAACTTGAAGAAAACACGCTTCCTTGATAAATCTGGTCTAAACAAAATACTTTTGCCCTTGCAATATCAACATTTACAACTAGTAAAAGCAGAAAGATGCAAGGATTTAGTTTCTTTAAAATGGAAGGAGAAGAAACAATTTTACAGTTTGATTGCCATAAGAAAACAACTCAAAGATATTGCATTTTTCCAGATTCTACTGCTATATTTGCCAAACTGGAAATGGTCTGATAAAGTCTGTGGATTATAGAAGTCTGTAGATTATAAAATCTAGTGCCTGTTGTATTTATGTTGCACTGATACTGATCAAAAGCAAGCAGAACTGCTTAGCTCCAAGTATTATTCCTAAAACTACTGTAAGTTAGAGCTGGTTGCTCTGGAAGCAACTGAACAAATTCTCTGTACTCACCATAAAAATCCAATGGAATGTAAGTTTCCTGATATTTTGGAATAACTATAAGGTAGCCACAGCCTTCAACACTATTAAGCGGTGCATCAAAAATGTTCATCTTCCAATACACTTTCAAATAGAAAATTCTTCCTTTCCTTGAAGAATTAAGCTTCCTACGTATTGCATATAAATGTAATGATATTTATGTCATCATACATAAACTAGAGTATATATAACATTCTGTTTTATGACTGTAGATCAGCAGACTGGTCTCCATTTCCACACACCCCTTTCCCAGTTTCCATTTTAGCCTATCTTCCAGTGGTACCCCAGTTTTATAAATCACAAATCTCATGAGGTTAATGCACTCATATTTGTACAAGAAATATGAGACAGTATTTATTCTGGCAGCCTATACTGTGTCCTCTCTTCACAGATTGAACAAAATTTCACTAATAAGGTTACCTGTCATGATTTCAAAACCTAAAAGGTTAATAAGTCTCTGGATTGATTTATAAGATGTATCTGATAGAGAAATCAGCATTTGTTTCTATTTAGTTCTTATTCATCACAAGCGAACTTTATTTTTTGACAAACTAGAAGAAAAATTCTTATGTCAACTCTGTTTTGTAATGTCAGAAAGAATTGGGAAATATTTACTTTATTTACATTCATGAAATTCCACGCCACCCATGCAAGGACAGATGGGAGGCTTTTTTAAAGCTGTTTTTGTTATCCCATCTTGAAGCCCATGTAGAGAGAAAATGCTGGTCACTGGGTCTATCAGGAAAGAGGTGCACAAATCCTTAGTGGAACAGACGGTAAGTCCAAAATTTCACCAGGTGAAATCAGTGGGATTATATGATCAAGAAAATATCTGTTCCATCAAACATGAATTTAAAGGAAAAAAACCCTAAAACAGTGCTATGACAGGGCATAGTTAATAATTAAAAATTAACAGGATAACTGGGCAATACTGAACAATTTAATTTACATCACTAAAAAACATTCAGACTATTTCTCTGATTTGTGTCTGGTCTTGTTTCATTGAAACCAAGTGGGAAAAGAATAATTTGACAGTGAGTGGATTTAGGTATTAATGCATTTAAGACAATTTGCTTAAGATATTCTCTATTCATGTATTTGACAATGTTGCAATACTACAGGCCACTGAGTACACCTTCCTATAAATTCTCCATGTGTCTTACATGGAAAACACAACTTGTTCTTCGAATACAACATTGCTGTTTGTCTTTGGAAGGTGACAGGCTGGGGGTTTGGGTTTTTTTGGTTTGAGTTCTGTGGATTTTTTTTTTTTTAATTAAACCCAAAGATAGTGCAGAAAAATGGGATTCACTATGGTGAATCACATATGTTGATTCATGTTGAATCTCCTGTGGGTATTTTGAAAGAGGGCCAGTATAGACGGAGAACACTGCAGGATCAGTTTACACAGAACACTAGCTTGGGAAGTCCTAAATTGAAGAACATGCAGACTTCTTAAGTGCTAGATTAAAACCTTCGACATAAAATCCTATCACCATTTTGAACTATTTGACTGTGCAAAGTCAGAGAACCTCTTTCTAAAAGAATCCTGTCATTTCTTTCCTCCTTATAAGCACTGCCAGTTTCCCAATGCTCTTTTGACAGTATAATCAGTCAATTCAATCAGAGAAATTCTATAGTACAATGGTAATTTTCTCACACTTTTTTTTTTCTCCCTTTACACTGTCAATTCAAACCACCTGCTGTAAGCATTGATGTGGAACAGCTTAGTATCAGCTCTGAAATTAGTACCAGTCCCCAGTTAAATACCTGGCACATTCAGTGTGGGACAGACACTGTTAATGGCACATAAACCCATCAGATGCAATTGCTGCATTCCTTGAGCAAGTCTCTTTCCAAGCCATTCAGAGAGCACCTTGCTGGTATCACTGCACTAGACTTAAAAATCAGCCTGAGAGGGATGATTTGAAGAAGGAGGGGAAGAACAAACATAACCACAGAATCTGTCTTAAAAAGGGAATTTGTATGAATATTCTATTGAATACATTATGTAGCTTCCTATGGCAGCATTTTAGTTACTCACATACACCAGCGATGCCGCTAAAAGCGCATTTTAAGGTACGAAGCACAGAAAACCAATTGTGCCCTGTTTTCAAAGAGCAGAAACAAACACAATTCATGACACATTATAAAATCTCACGTCTTAAATCCTAGCACTGGGCTTCAACTATATGTACGAACTTCCATCATTTAAGCACATTAAAAAAAAGGCTATTAAATCCAATATCTTACAAATGCATCAGTTCTACTGGCCTGTTTAGCTCAGCAGGTAGATCTGTGCACACGAGTCAGTCAGCAGTGATGAAAGGCATTTACTATAAGCTCCTCACAGGGTCATCAATGGACAGTCTGTACAAGATTTATGCTTTAAATAATATATGAACTAAACACCTTGAAGTAATTGGCTGTGTGAAGCCCCACACTAGGCCAGATAGCTTGTCTGTACAAAGTAAAATAAGATTAAATAATAAATGAATGGTGCAGAGGTTTTCTAACCAAGCTAATTCTACATGATTTTCTGAGTGGAAGTTGTTCATGAGTTAAGATGCTTTCATGATTTCATGCTGGTGTCATGGGCCCAGTCTGTCTTTGTCAACAGTATCTGTCTTAGAGGACTGTGTTCTTTTTGGTGATGATGTTAGAAACTCACTGCTCTCCTTGCTTGTGGAAGACAGTTGAAGCAACCTACATAACCATGTCAGGAGTGCATTGAATGGTCATTTTCCAGTTTTGCAAAGAATGAACACATCAAGATTTTGACCATATAACATGTAGCAAAACTCTAGAAAGTGGCATCAATTCATTAACTCATTAACAAATACCATCTACAAACTTTTCACAGGCAGGATTATATTGAAAAAAACAGACATAGGATTTTCCCACAGTAGTTATAATGTAGGGTTTCCTTATTTGATGCTGGCAAGGGTTTCCAAAATATCTTTCAATTGCAAACTAGCGCTCTAGCTGATAGCCTTGTGCAGATATTCTCTCTTAAATATGATACTGCAGGCCATCTCACTCCCAGTTCACAACCACATAAATCCCTGTTAAAACCACACCTTTCTTATCCACATAAGTACTCGTGGAAAATATTTAAATTATTTTGCAAAGCTCCTTTTAATATTATAAAGGAGTTAAAAACTAGTTGGAGAGACCAAGGAGACCAATCGGTCACAGGCAGTCCACAGCAGGTTTGTTTTTTAATACAAAGGAAGTTCATTTAATTCATGCTAAATCCAAAGCTTGTTACAAAAAAACCGCAGATACTAGGCATTCCAGAGAGAAGAAATAGCTTGAAAAGAAGAACGTGGGAATATATTTAGAGGGTTCTTAGGCCCGTTCTTAGCTGATGTGAAGTACTTTACCCCTAGTAAACTAAATAGGCTTTCCTAGATTTAAAGAAAACAAAGGTCTTGCCCTTTATCTTTTTATCTTTGCCCTTTACTTTTAGGGACTTACCTTAACTAAAAGAGGTGCAGGGCAAATCAAAACATTTCATATTCTGGTTGAAACTCTTGCCATATCTCTGAATTGTGTGAATCTTTACTTAAGACTTCTCTACTTTAAATGTATGGCAGTGGTTTGTTTTAACACTGAATTAAAAGAAAGCTCCAGCAGTTGGTCACGCTTTCCCTCACCACTCATGTTTTCTGTACAAGGCTAATTGAGTTATATCTCATGGAAAAACCTAAACACTGTAAACCAGCATTTCCAAGGTTTCATCCACAACCCATCTCTGGGTTTAGCACCTTACATTTGGGAGTCGCTGCTCTAGAGTGAAACAGAACTAGTCTAGAAGTAATTCTACCACATTTATATGAATTACAAAAAGATGAGGTGGAAAAAAAAGGAAAGGAAAAAAAGTATCAAATATTTTAATAGTGAAAACAAAATTTAAGAAATAAATAAATAGAATTGCTTCAACTAAATTTAATGAAATGTTAAGGCTATCCCTTTAAAACACTCAAGGAGCATTTCTACAGCTGATAAAGTCCCTGTGACCTTGGCAGCCTTAGAGGGGTAATCTTCACGTAAGATGAATTATTCTTGAACAATTGCTCTAATGTATTAGACACAAGCATACTGTCCTTCAATATTAGGCATGCTTGTCTTTCCACATCCTTATTTCAATACAAACGTATTTATTAAGGACAAAGGGGGGGGATGTTAGAAGGAAGGAGAAAAAGAGAGAGATTACATTCTATGCAGATATGCACCACAATACAAGAAGAAACAAATTTATTATAGTCCGTGGAAATGAAATTATTTGTCAGAATAGTCTTTCTTAAACATTTCAGAGAAGAGGATAGTTCCCAGTGAGCCCTGCTTATAGACAATTTAAAACCTGAGAAAAAACTTTTAGAGATAGCAGTAGGTAAAGACTGAACAAGTCACGTTTGTTAATGACTCAGATGTTTCCCACAAACCCACTACCCAACACAGCCGTGACTATAAAGGGAACTCTCTCACATTTATCAAGAGGGCCAGCACTTTGCCATCCATCTCCCAGTGTTGGTCTTTCACCTACCAATAGAGTAGCAATTTGGGCCAGAAATCACTACAGACAGAGTCAAACAAGCTCATAAGAAAGACTATGATTGCATCTGATAGCAAAGATCTGTATTCAGAAGTACATACCCTTTGTTGATTGTTTCCCCTGCTACCCGCAGCTCCAACTCAAGTCCTTCCAATCCTGTTTCTTAGATTCATTAGAGATGTAAACACTCAGATAATCCAAGTCTCCACAAAGAGTATTTAAACCAAGGTAGATCATTATTGGGACAAGTAGAACTACCTATATACCTGTTTAAACAAAATAACCAGAGGAATTTCCACATAAAACTTTTTGCAAGCATTAATTAATTAAAAAATACGTGCCACTGAAGCAAGCAATAAAAATCTGGAAATCTGGAGGGTACCTAGGATCAGAACTGCATTTCTTCAGCCTAATGCGAATCAGAGAGTTTCTAAACAACAGAGGCTATTCAGTTCCCACAGGCTTCACCACCTTTACAATTCCACTTCTGTTCATGAAGTGAGACATCCTCACTCACCCAAGTAAGCTAAGGGCACAATCCTTATGTACCTGTCCAACTATATCCAATAGCACACTGATCTGCTGTGCCCTCAGGTCCTACCTAAATGATGCCCCTGTGGGTAGGTTTTGCACAGAATATCACTGCAGTTATGACTTGATTCCAAACCAGAATCTAGAAGAGAATCACATGTGCTTCTATTTGAAGTGGTTAGAACGAGCATGAAAAATAGAGATAGCAGTTTCAATTTCCTCCTCTGCCTAAGGATCAAACTCTAAGGGCTCGCACTGACTGTCAGCATCACTCCTTTCAGAGGGGTGGGCACTGTTAATCAGGTAGGGGAACTCTGATTTCACCCTAGTCAATGACTTCATTAATAGCTGGCATACAACAAAGGATACACTAAGAAAGCAATCTACATTGTGAATTTACAAGCTCCTGCTAAGAGATTTTTATTTTCTCCCATGCATTTGGATTCTCTTGGACTTTAAAAAATTTATCTAAAAATATTAATTTCTAGGCAGGGACATCCAGCCTCTTCAGTGCCACGGCTAGACAGCAGTATCAGGTTATTTGCACAGACCTTTCTCCATGCCACCAAGTAGCACCTCTCTGTTGTGTAGGTCAGGTGAAACCGCACAGGCTTAATGCTTGTAATTGAACTTCTGCACACTTAACAGCTGTTGAACAGTATGTACTGCCATTAACATTGTTTCTTAGTCTCAGAGAAGAGTCGAAAGAGCTCAGAGTAGAATGGGATCTTCACACAGGCCAAATGCAGGAGAGTTTTTGTTGGCCTGCTCTCTCATTCATCACAAATTGATCATTCCAAATGAGTTGTTAGCTCTTAAATGCCCAGGCCAATAAAAACTGGATACATACAACTGAGGTCAGAATTTGCCCCTTGCACTCACTTTAAAGTGTTGCTGAATATTTCCTACGTAATATGGAGAGTTAGTCCACATTATACTGGCTAGTGAGGTACAATGATAATTATCCCTGTGGGAAACAATGACAACATATGGGAAGAAGCATCACCCTTTCACATTTTTGCCCAATAGCCAATTTTCTTAAGGTTGGTAAATTTGACATAGTAAAATACATTACACACATCAAACCTGTGCCAGAGGTCTGCACAAATAAATAGTCATACTCTTTTGTCATTAATAAACAACATAGGAATTCTAGGAGCTCTGGTATGTGTACAAGACACACTCACTATATTTGCTGAAGTACTATGCATGTCATGTTACCCCTCAGCGGTTCATAGATCACATGGAAAAGAGACAGGTTTTGCGAATCGCGCTATTGAAAAGGGATAAATGATGTATTCTATATTTATACTACTAAAGGGAAATTTGCAATCATGATACAGCAATGCTAGAAGAAAGGGGTAATATGTGTGATATATTGGCCAGCCTTGACTGTGACTGTTCCTGCAGTGTAAGAATTTCTTTATCCAAGGACAACCACTTTCACCTTCCCATCTGTCCTGTGATTTTTTTAATGTCTGAGACAGGTGGCCTGTTGGAAACCTAAAACCCTGTGGGTACAAAATATGATTAAAATCTGATGTTAGGCTCTACGATAAAGAAGAGTTCTATGTTTAGTTGAGAATTTGTAACTAACCTGCAAAAATATGTCAAAGGTAATTTGAACTCTACATAACCAAAATCTTTTTAATTCAAGTTCAGCATATGCTATATCAAAACTTTGCTTGCAATCATTTCCCCATAGATCAAATATGTATCTTGATAAGTACACATACTGCTTTCTTTTAGAAAAAAAACTTTAAAGGAGAATTTTAATTAATGCTTCCTTCTTAATATAGCACTGACAACAATAACATGAAAGATTAATATGTTGAACTTACTATTTAATAACTTACAGAGCACACAATTAATGCATCATAATAAATTCTTAAAAATTATTAAAACAAATATCTGAAAACTTCTGAAGGCATTTCAAGAATTCAAAGGCTGCTGGGTATGTAATCTTGCCTCTTTTTGGAGAAGAGGGTGGTGATTTAAATGGGTCTTTCATATACTCAATTATACCCCAGAAAAAATAAATTTAAAAAGCAAGAAGCTTAATTGAAATCTATTTAGAGGAAATTCAGAATCTATGCAGAGTTTAAAACTTTGGCATAGAATACTAAATGCTGATTTCTGCCGATAATTAAAATTTAAAATGTTAAATGATTTATCTTGTTGTAAATAATTAAGAGGATTTTTAAAAAGCTACCAAGAAAATGCAGTATGTGACTATATTGTATATTATCAATCTGTATTTATCTGAAATGATACATACTACCTACATATGGTCTATGGTTTTCTGACTGTTTTTCATAATGATGTGGTATAAGGAGAAATTTTTTAAAAAGCCAAATAATTCCAACAGATTTAAATATATTCAGTGAAAATCAACTAAAGGTGATTTACATTCTGGTCTAATAAGTTATAAAACACATTAAAAAGATCCTGTGAGACAAATGTGATAGATGACTTTCCAGCAATATCAAAACTAAAGACAATGAATCTTAAGCATGAAGTATCATTCTTGTGTACCCTTAGTTAAACCTACGCACTTGCAATAGAGTCTGTGATGTCCAGATGATTCTCAGGCTAATGACATTTACTGCTTGTACAGCTGTGTACTCCTCTGACTTCTGTGAGCTATTTCTGATATAGATGGGATCATATGCAACAAGACATTACCACAGATATGGGAAAATATTTAGGCTCTGGACTCAGAGCTAAGGCCTGTATTTCTATGTGGCTTTTTGCCTTATTTTATAAATTTTTTTTAGAATTAAATTCTCAAAAAGAATACTCTGGAAATTCATTAATTGTTTGCAAAGAGTTTTAGGTGCTAAGTGCTCTGGAGGTGGTTTGGTTTGTTTAAACGCTGATACAGGTAGTTTCATTGGTCTCAGCAATGGAAGAGCTAAGAGGATTGTCCCATCTGCTCCCCTTCTCCCAGCACCTACTAGCACAGCCTCCAAAATGCTTCTGTATTTTGTGAGTTGTGACAATCACATAGGGCTATATACTTCCCTGAGCTGCACAGAAGACTTTTTATTTGTTCATGATGATTAACTTCATTACATTACCCTTTCAATTTAATATTTGTACCATTTCCTACTTTGCCTTACCACATAATTTATCTGTAGTTTCTTACGTGATGATTTTTGAACCACAGATCACATCAGATGTTGGAACTCATTCCTTAAGCAATATGTGTAAGATCATGCAATTCCTTTTTTAATGATAATACATGTATCCTAAACTATTCCCCAAACCCCACGTGCCCTGTTTCTGCTTATATTAACATATAGTAGCCTTGCATTTACACCGTATGGCTGAAATAACATACTTCAGGCCACTATACAGGCAAAAGTTTGCAGTGAAAGGCCAGAATTCTTAAATGGCAAAACTAGCTCATTTTATCCTAGAAGCTGAAAAGGTTAGAAGGAACGTCTGGCTTAAGTGAACCTAAGCGGGAAACAGTTCCAGGAAAAGATGAATAAGTTCTCTAACCTAAGATACAACTCAGATTCAGAGAATATTAAGCAGAGTCCTTTTTAATCTCTGCTATTTATTAACAGGACTGCTGGTATCACTATTCTCCAAGAATCAAAAGCAAACGCAACATCAGTTCCTTGCATGAACAACTCTATTTCCTAATCCTGAAAATGATGCCAATTTTTCATGTAGACATCTAGAATCACGGACAAGAGCAAGAAGTAGTCAGATGACTGGAAATAGGTGATACAGAGAAAATATAGCTGATGACTAGCAAATAATCATTCCCTTCAAAGAAGTTCCAGAACATCCCCATATGAGATCTTCTCACATAAATAATTTTAAACCATCCCCAAGCCCTTGAAAATTAGAGAAACGAACATATCACTGGGGGGAATAAACAGAGAATAGGCATAAACTGTCTTATGCTCAACGTATATCCAGAAAAAAAAAAATGTCATCTTGAGACTACTTGAACAGTAAGTCCTTCCAGATTTGCAGTGGTACATGGGATAAGTTCTGGGAAAGATAGAGCACCTGCAGTTGCCTTCATCTGCAATATACAGCATAACTTGAAGCGAGGGCTGCAGGTGTTCAATTCCACATGGTATTAGTTTCTGAGCACAGAGTAAGCACTAAGAAAGGCAAGAAAAAAATATAAAGGGATCAAAATGTTTGAGACTTTATATTGCTATTCACATTTCACTTTGTTACAGGAAATGTAAGACTGGGAACGTATTATTTATTCAGAGACTAAAACCAAACAACCTTATTTAAGGCATCATATTACATAACTTTTTTTAAAACCACCACACAACTGAAGTTTGAAGGAATCAAAGAATTACTTCTGAAGTTTCAAAGGCCACTATACCTTCCTGCCAAGCTCAGCCAAAGAGAGTCCTATTATGGGCCCCCTTCTTTCTTACAAGTTTAATGCACTCAGGATATAAAGAGGACAGAATTAAATCCTTACTCTTCTGCAGCACCACACAAACTTTGTCTGCAAAAGTACTCCCTCTACCTTAGCTGAAAAACCATATCATGCTGTAAGGTCCACATCACACCACATCTGCATAAGAATCATGACTATATCTTACTGTCAACCTATGAAGCAAATCTTTTTGCCTGCATTACTTTCATCTATTAAAAGAAAAAAAAGTAAAAAAAAAAAGTTTTAGCGCTACTTTCAATTCATCCAAAGAGAAAAGATGTTTACAAAATATTCTGGATATTATATATTTAAAGTAGACCACACATTAGAACTTATAATTATCAGATAGAGTACCAATGGACAGGACTTAGATGCATGCAGTTGTGATTAGAGATATGAGAAAAGCACTACTTATCTACTACTTTCTGTAAGAAGGAAAAATTTTGCAGACCATTTATAAAACAGGAACACTTCTCAGCTATTGTTGACATACCAGAAGTGATGATATGAAGGCAAAGGCCTCAGGAGTATGTAACATCAGCCAATAAATGCAGCTGTTAGCATTACATGAAGCATTTTATGATCTGTTAAAAAAAAAAATCTAAATATTTTTAACCATCTGATTCACATCCTTACTCCTAGAAATAGTGAGTTGCTGTGAGTGCCAGCAGTTATCCAATTACAGTTTCAGCAGTGCATAGTCACATCCTTCACTGCTAAGGCCATACTCCAGTGACACACAAAACAGTGAGAAAACACATAAGAACTTGCTTATTTTCTGAGCATACAGCCATCATCCTTGGCTGCTCTCCATATACCCCAGAGCATGTCAGCATTAAATATCCAGAGATCGCTCACTCGCTGAGCAGGCTTACAGCAGGTCACTTCTGGAATTTCAGGCTGCATTTGGCCTTAGCCAACAGCTTTTTCTATTTCCTTCATCAGCTTCAAAAAGCAGCTGCTTCTAACAGCTTTTAAGGTATCTTGCTCTCTCTTTAGTACTTTTTGTCCTGTGCTGTGCTCAGCTTCCCTGGTTCTCCTTCTCATTCCTCTGTTCCTATAAACCAGGAAATTAAAAAGACTACACTATCAGGAAAGAGAAAGGTTTTAATTCCTGCTGAGTGCTTGGTGCCTGCAAGACTGTTCAGGTTTCCAGATTTATGAATTATATTCAGACTCATTTTTGTAAGCCAAGAAAAAATAAGACTGAAGTCTGAAGTGAAAGTTACATCCTGAAGGACAGAGAGGACTTCAGCGACTGCATACAGAGCAAATGAGATTTACGGGAGGAGCAAAGAGATTAACACCTCCAAAAGAAACATACTGGTTAAGCTCAAGGCAGCCAAAATGCAACAGCAAAGGAAGAAACTCTTCCCCTGAAAGAAATGTCCCGGCAACCATCCATCCAACCGTAGGGTGGTCCAAGAGTTCAGATGATGGTCAGAGCTGCTTGAGACAATGTCCGCTACTGTTCTTGCTCTGGCAGCAATTTGTGGAGCAAAATATTGCCAAAAACACAACTGAGCACTTTCCAAGCTTCCTTTCTTCTTACTGCTGCCCAGATCACGTGTTACCAAAAAGCATGTACTGTTCTTCATTGTTGCCTACATGTGTGTAAGTCATTTGCTCACATTTGAGCAAAGTGTTAGCATCTAAAAACTTAACTGCTTTCCTTTAATTTAAGTAAGCACTTGAGCTCTGATGGGCCTCATTTATTTAATTGCTGTCCAATGACACCACAATGAATGAAAACCATGAAGTATGTGGTTAAAGAAAAAGTAAGGGCATGAAGAGTTGTGAAGATATTTTATCCAAGACTTATATGGGCTATTGTTCAGGTTGCTTTGTTTGGCTGTTTTTTAAACTGCATGGTAAATATATTTCTGAAAATGTATCACATGGCTTGGGAAATAAAGGGGGAGGAGTAGAGGGATGGAAAAACTGTAGGGAAATTTCTGGATTGAAGTTTTTGATACATAAAAATAAAGCACTTTACGAACAATTATGTGTGTAAGGGCAGTAAAGCTAAAGGAATTCCACAAAAAGTCATTGTTTCAGAAGAGATGATGAAACCTTGCGAACAAGCTGCAAAAGGTCAGTTCTCCAACATATCTCATACTACAGGACTGACAATAAGATCAACCTCTTTCTTCACAACTACTCCTTTAAAATATCAGAATGCTTGTTTTCATTATGGTTGAACTTTCAACAGCCCAAGAACAAAAGAATCAGCATCTTTTCTTGCTTAAAAAAAGTTTTAATACTACCTGCGTTCCCCAAATGGCCACATATTGCAAAACTAAACTGAAAACAGCTTCATTTTATACAACTACTACACAAAGCTTTGTGTGAAATTTTAACATTTTAATTACACCTCAAATACCTATAAATTGAAATGAATGAGTTTATATGAACTATACATGTTGTTTTAATTGGCATAAAATTTGCATTTATTTGGGTGACAAAAGACTACTAATACCTCCTATGTTACAACATTTTCTTTCTAATCCTCAAAGAAAAATAAATTAACCTCTTAGAAGCCCAGGTGAAAGAAAAATACTATGATGGTAAAACTCTTTTCTTTAAGTCATATTTGCATGCAATAATAATACTTATGTATACTAAAGTACATTTAGCTTTCAGTTAAGTTCCTTGAAGGTAATATAGTCAGGTATTTTGAAGAATCACAAACATTTCCACTTAACAATATCTAATTTCCTTCTCTAGTCTCTTGTCTTCTCTAGGGAAAGGATAACAACTACTATTTATTTTACAATTAATTACTAATTTGTAGAAAAAAAAATCTTAACCAATCTTTAGCATCCAGCATGAAATTTGATTTGACATTAGCATATAAAAGGACTATGAAAATTCTACATAAATATCAGCCAACCAAGTTAGCAGAAACAGATACATCACTGAAAATGCCTCCTTTTTTTTCTCCCTATAGTCCTACACTCCTACCTTTCTTTCCTGACACAGTGGAAAAAAACATGAATTTTTCATTTCAAAAACCTATATGCATGCAAATATTATATAATTTTTATACTTAACACCCCTTAATAATAATAATTTAACCCTTTTAGCCTCCACATAAGCACTGCCAAAAACTGTAGATACTGCAAAAGCCTTCCTGTAGGTCTGCTTAACATGGAGTGTGTTTTTGCATAAAGCTCCTCATTGCTGCAGCTGTACAGAATTCATTGCTGCTATGAAGTACATCTAAGGCTATTGAAGCTGTTGAAACAAAAACATTGTTGATGACAACAAACTGACCCAAATATTCATATCCTAACAAGGCCTAGCCTGTAGATACCAGCAGGCATTGCAGTTGTAGTTAACTCAGCACAAATCCAAGCAGCCTCTTCTGGGAGGAGGGAGAAGGACTGTCACCTCCCATCATTTCCACCAAAACTGACCAGTGACCTGCTCCTTTCTGTTGAACTCCCAGTTTGTCCATAATGTGATGCGTCAAACACGCAAAGAAAGCATGGAACGTGTCATGTAAAATAGCTGTTAGAGTTTCTCTCCCATCTAGACAATCTCCATTTGACTTCCCCCAGTGCATTCACAGTAGCTTTCCTCACTAGAATCTCTAAACCCTCCACAGGCAGCAGTCTATTCCCACACCCTAAATTCTCTTCAACACAGACCATATATTTTTTTCATAGCTTTCTCTTCCTTTTCACCCTCTCACTTTTTCCACTACTGCATCATCCTAACTCTTCCTCCATCTCTCTTAATGGCTGCTTCAGCATGTCTTTTTACAAGCTGTCACATTCAGCTTATGCCTAAATCTTGCCCATTCTTTCTGTATGAGATCTCTGAGATACAAAGAGCTAAAAGTCTCATCCAGGTTGTCATCATTTTCTGTCTATATTACCATATTATATATTACAGTCCATGTTTCTCTGTCTCTTAAGAAATATATCTTACCTCCTTTCTATCCATTTATTATAAGGTTGTTACAAAGGTAATTTGTTTTGACAATGACATTTATCCACTTTGGAGGAGTTAAACTATTTTAATATTAACAATTTAACTTCTAATGTTCAATTTAAACATTAAAACAAAGCACTTTTTCTGCAAAGGACCATTGGCTAATAAAATTAAATCAGTCTCTTTACGTGAAAATGAAGTAAACACAAATTTCAAGAAGGAATTAAAATTTTTGTTCCTTCCATGCTGAGATGAAAACTAGAATATTTTCTGTTTTCTCTGGTGATATAACAAAACAAGGAGATAAAATACAGATATTTACCCTAGAACAACATATGATCTATAGCTAGCTGTATCAGATCTAATTTCAGGCCTAAGCATCAATTAATCTTAGTTATATGAACAACATATTCATCATAGAAGTGACTTAGAAAGTCTCACTCCAGAGTTGCCAACAGCTTGATAATTAAAATATTTCAGTAAAAGGAAGATAGCTAAATTTGGCTCTGAGCTTTCCAAATCCAAATAAGTGACCAGTTATTAGATACTGGAGAGTGCAGTAATCTTGAGGCACTCCTCTTTGCTTTTTCTCCTAAATCTACAAATCCTTTTCTGTTAACCGCTATGTCTTTTGACAAAATTATTTCTTTTTAAAAGTTGATTTCCAATCAATGAAAAAAATAAGTAGCTCTGCTTAACACTACAATTACCATTTAATTCGGCATAGCAACATAAAATATATTACAGTCCCCCAACAATTTGAGTTATGGTGTATAAAATGTTACTCTATAAAAAGGAAAAAGACAGACAAGCAAATCTTCAGAAGAAGAGATTTAAGCAAAGAGCATGAGCTTCCTAAACTGAGAAAGGCAGCTTATTCCTTAGCTTTTGGGCATAATGGTAAAATCCTCCATCACGCAAGGTTTGTGGTTTTGTAATTGGAACTTGCACTAAGAGGGCACTGAAGAGCACAGAGGCCTGGAAGCAATATATCTCAAAATTAAATCTGGAGATATATTCAGAACCTTGACCATGAAGGGGCTGACAGGTCAACTTCACAATCAATCCTTTGTTTCTGAGTAGCCAATACAGTGATGCTGGGATTAGGGAGATATTCTGCCTTCTGTTGCAAGACATACTTCTCTGGCAAAAGAATTTTGCTCAAGCTTGGTAATGAGACCACTTGGCAGGCCAGTGAGCAAAGCGTTATAGTTGTCTAGCTTGGAGGAGATAAAACCCTGAGCCAGCTTCTCATAAACAGAGAAGGATAAATACGGACGAAGTATGGTTTCATCTTTCAAATGACAGTAGGAAGTCTTAATAATCTGTCCAATGTGATATTTAAAGGACACTTCACATTCCAACAGAAATATGGATGTTGAAGTGCTAATCCTGTGCTGCGAATAATATATAGACATAAAAGCTACATCAAAAACTGAGGTGGCATTAAGCTTATAGCTAGAGCCCCAGAATGAAAAACCTTCATTTTACTTGAATTTAACTCCAAAAAACCAACATAACTTATATTTTAATATTTTTCAGGGAACTGATACAGACAATAAAAGTGAAGTTTGGATTTGCTGCTTTAAGTGGCAAATGAATTAGCATGTCCTCAGAAGAGAAATGAAATTTGGTATCAACACAACAAATTATCTGGCCCAAAGGCAGCATGCCAATGTTAATTCCAACAAGCCGAAAACAGAACTCCCTAAAAACATCAGACACAATATCATGGAACCATGGAATAATTTGAAGAGACCTTTAAAGACCAATTCTTCATGTAATGATGAGTGATATATTCAACTAGATCAGGTTGCTCAAAGACCCATTCAGCCTGACCATGAATATTTCTAGGGATGGGGCATCCACCAACTCTCTGGGCAACTTGTTCTACTGCCTCACCACCCTCATTGTAAAACACTTTCATCCTTGTATCTAATATGAATCTTCCCTCTTTTAGTTTACCCCTCACCCTATCCCATCTTTCTTATAAACTCAATTTTAAGCATTGAAAGGCCGCAATAAGATCTCCTTTCCTTGTGGTGTTCCCTCCCTTGAGTCATCTTCATGGCCCTTTCTCTGGACCTGCTCCAATGGGTCATTATCTTCCCTGCTATTTCTCCTGTGCTTAGGGCCCAAGAGCTAGATGCAGTTGTCTATGTGGGGTTTCATCAGAGTCTGAGATGGTGGTGCCTGTCAAAAAACCCAGTATACTTCTTGCATTCTGAATAACATGCAAGAAATGAAAGCCTGCAGAGAAGCATTTTAGCTATGTGGACTAAAAACGTGAATTTAGTTAAAACATTTGTATGTGTACCTCTAAGTTTTACTCAAATTTACACAATGTATACTGTTTGAAAGTTGAAAATGCCTCTAGTTACCTCAGAAGGACAACAGAGTTGACAGCATTGGAAGGTATACTAAAAAATTCAAAGAGATTTCAAACAAGAAAAGGATTTCAATGTTCCCCCTCTCCCTTGTCCCAGGATTTAAGTTTGCCTTCATGATGGTATCTCCTCAAGGCACAAATTAAGCTGGTTATTTAAGTATTCAGTATAATATTGTACATTTGTCTGACTGAAATCACTGAGTGTGTGCACATATACAGGCTAAAATTTGTATCTGGATGTCAGTAAGTCAGCTTTTATGACATGGCAATGAAAATATTTGCTGATGAGAAATCCTGAGCAATTACCAGGACATCAAGGTCTAAGGAAATCTGCTTTAGTCATGCAACTCTTACAGGTAACAACACAGTCCTTAGCCAGAAACTACATTTGGATGATAGTGTTATACTTTAACAGATAAAAAGCCCAAATTTAAAAAAAACCCCCATATTATTTGAGTCTTTGCAACAAAGAATCATAGAATTTGCAAACATTTTCATTATTTCCTCCTCAGAACATGAACAAATCTTCTTTGTTTTTGCACACTAAAAAATTCCATCCAGAATAAATTAATTCCATTTTTAATTTACATTTTATTCTAACACACAAATCAAGATGCTAGAATTGGTATTTTCAAATATGTGTAGGTTTCTTGCATTTTGTCTCTCAGAGGTTTGCTAAAGATTTGCCACATTCTGTCTTCCTAAGGACTGATTTCAAGAATTTAATGCAGATGAAGTTTAGTTAAATATTTCAGAAGAAACCAGGAAGGCGTAATGAGGAGACCCAAATGG
Organism: Illadopsis cleaveri; assembly: GCA_013399915.1. NCBI lineage: Eukaryota > Metazoa > Chordata > Aves > Passeriformes > Timaliidae > Illadopsis > Illadopsis cleaveri. Next base: position 129,495 of record VXBB01003584.1, on the reverse strand, counting down.
TTTAGTCTATCTGATTAATACTTTTCATTTCTATTTTGTATCTTTGTTTCTTGCTTTTGACCAGTGGAAGAGGAATACAGTGGATGATTTCATCATCCATTTTAATACCAAGACAATTATAATAATTTGTTCCAGCCTCCAGATCATACAGTTTTTCAGATTGTACCAAGCAGCTTGAATACCATATCTGGAATTTGTGTTTGAGCTAAAGAAATTGGGGTTTAGACTGATAACAAATCTTGAAACACCAATGACACGTAGAGGCTTGATTTTGTAAAAATGTCTTCAACTTGGTTTAGTCACACAGGTGTTCAAAACTACTTATTTTCCCCTTTCACCTTTCTGTTGTAGACCTGGTATAGAATGTATCTGTTCACAGATTAACATTTTAGGAATAGATAAATGGCGCTTCCTCACCACTATTGTTAGGTTTGAACTTCTGAAGTTCATATTTAGTCCATGCTGAAATAATTTTAAGCAATTCATATTCAATGACATAAAAGAGAATTTTGCAATCCTCAAGTGTCCTGTTCTTACAGCTTATGAAGCTTGCCAAAAACTCCTCTGCACTTTACAGTATTTATATGCCAGTCTAGGATACTGTCCTTGATTTCGTAAGATACTTCATCTGAAGTAACCAGATGACAAGATTACAAACTTCAGAACATTCTACTGAAGTTGGAATACTCAGCCTTGAATAATGTAAAAAGTTGTTAAAAATCACACCTAAATGTAATTTTTAAAATAGACTTTGGCAGCATTCTCTCATTTGACAGCAGTGTTGGTAGATCTAGTTATTATCCTAGAAAGCAGTTCTCTTCAAAATATACAAAGCATCAAAATTGGGGGGTTTTTTTCAACTGCTAAATACCTAAAGTTGTTTCAAAAATTGATATTAAAATATTATTATTAGTTCAAATTTATGTAACAAACTTCCATGCATTAAATCATTACCACTTGGGCTAGTTATGCAAATAGACACTAAACAGACAGGGTTATACTCTCTTGGCATTGTGTCACATCCACTCCAGTTCCAAATACAACAGAAGTATTTCTGTTACACATCTCTACTATCAATGTATTAAGTTACTCTTTATAGTAGCTGAGATCAAATGAACACTATGTCTAAGGACATACAGACACATACATATGTCTCTGTATTGCCACTTCCGTCTCTTACTTCCCTTTCTCAGAGCTAATGCTGAGCAATAAAACTGTGAAATTGAGAAGCAACAATAATTTTTAAAAAGGAAACAATCATAAAAATTTGATTTTTATAATGAATTTTGATTGTATAAGTTGAGGATTTTCAAAAATACATTACATATATTTATTTTCTTATGGCATATCCATAATTTGCTAGTTTGTACTTTTGAAGCTTAGCTCAGTCAAAAAAAAATACAGACTCAAAACTTCTTCAGAGCAACTGTAAGGTTGATTAACTCAGTGTTAAACAAATTCTGACCTAATTAAACTCAAAGTCAATTCAGCCCATGACAGAAGGTTATTACCTCATAAACAGGATGTACTTTAAAGTTATTAATAATACACTAACATTGCCTTTTCAAAACCTTTGATTAGCAAACAAGTGAGAATTAGCATCTGAAATTCTGTTTGTACAGACTGTAGATCAGATTATGTAAATTTCTAAATCTCCATTTTTCCAAATGAAAAGGAAGCAGCTAGCAACAGCTGTATAAGTGAGAAAACAGAGCAGATATGGGGTCCTCAACTCTCAGCAACTTCAAACTCCACTGAGATTTACAAAGTGGTAACAAGGCCACATATCGTTCCATATTCTACCCTGTTGTGCACCATCAGCCATGCAAACAACAATAAAATATAAATCTACAGGATGAAACTCTTAGTAGGGAATGTCTTGAATGATATTTTATGTGCTAATTTTAAAGCCGCCCAGATTCCTCCATAGTTAATTAGAAACACTCTCCTCGTATCAAAATGAGAGATTTGGTGGATGAGTTAAGCTGAAGAAAAGCAAGCCTAGCCCTTTCTCCAACAAGCTCACTTTATGGACAGAAATAAAAATTAAAAATCAAGTCCTCTTCTAAAAATGGTTGATAATACTGTTGCATTTTCAGAATAAATTACAAACAATTCCTGTACAAATGACTCAGTAAGTTTCTACAGGCATCAATAACATAAGTCTACAGCCTCAAAATATTTTATGTACAAGAAAGTAAAGGAACAAGGCAGATAAAAATCACACAAAAGCCTTTTTTTTTTTTTCTGTTGTTGATATATCATTACTATCTCACATGATATCTGATAGGACTGCCAACAGTAGGAGAAACATTCTAAACATTGTATGATTTATATAATTACTCAGTATACATTTATAAAATGTACATGCTGAGCTCTTGTCAATTATATGGAACTAAGAAAAGTTGTATGTATAATTATATTAGTCCATACGTAGGCAGAGAATCTCCGAGTGATTTTACCAGGAGGAAAGTGCACCTGTGGGAGTAGACAGACTCCTTGGTGTTTCAGGGTGGTCCCCGCAGTCTTAAAGTGCACATTCCTTAAAGTGCTCAGCCTTCAAATAATTCACAAGCTTCATCTCCTAGATGCCATACCCTCAAAGCCAAATTGGCTTCTCAGTCAAAATCCTCAAAAGTACTGTCAAAAGCAAAGAGTTCAAGAATACAAAACAATCAAGAAAAAAAAAAAAAGGAAGAAAAAATCCAAACCAACAAATTTGCCAGCTGTATATAAGAAACTTCATGAAAAGTAACTATTATTAAAAAAAAAATTGAAAATTATGATGATTAATACAATTTTCAGCTGTACTTGACAGCCCATAAGACGCACAAGGCCAAAGAAAACATAAAATTATACTAGTAAATCAAAAGCTTAAAATTCAAAACATATAACTTTCTGGTGCATATATTCAGCATTTCTCTTTTACCTTACGGAATGATAAAATTAGAAAATTTAGTAAAGTAACAAATTACCTTACAAAAAAAAAAAAAATTTAGATATTTCCAAGATAAGACGATGGGCAAAATAGTATTATACTTCATTATTTTTTAATATAAAAAGTATACTTGAGCCTTTCAAAGATACGTTAAAGTGGTAAGAGTAGGTTTCAAAGTATCACCAAAGTGGTGATAAGTAAAGCTAAAAAGTAATTGTTCTCAGCCTCTCTAGGCAAAATATTAGTGGAATAAATGCCCTTGGAAATGCTACTAGGTAGAACACTACTTGGTTTTCTCAAACAATTTGGTGAAGAGAAAAATGAGAAGACTCATTTTCAGATTCTGGAGAACAAGGAAAGATGATTACTCAACAAAGTAAAAATACGAAACACAAGGAGAGAAAACCCAGTTCTTAAGAGAGAGCAGCTGCACTTCAACTATCAACACCTAACACACTTAGGGACAACCAGCAGCTTCCAGTCAAGTAAGGACATGCCTCAAAATTTTCACACAATCTAATCCTCAAGGGATCTTTCCATCTCTTCTGACTGAAGAATAGGTTCTCAGCAGTGCCTAAAGTGATCAAGAGTCACAAGAAAAAGAGCTTTGATCATTTGTCCCCCATTCTCATTGCCCACAGGGACACTAACTTTTGTCTTTGTAAAACATGCAGCTAAGTTTGACATGGAGGTATAGGAAGGGAGAGAGAAAAGGTGGAGTGGGGGGAGACATAAATGAAAATAAATAAATAAATAGAGTACACAGCTTTTGAGGGAGAGGACTGGCACAATATTTTGACAGAGTTTCATCACATCCACCCGTATTTCCTTTCCTATTTCCCATGCATGCTGCTGACTTGCAGGTTTCTCCATATATTTTTTTTATTCCAAGCACCAGGCTTATCAAACCCATTCATATAAAAATGGAAAAGAATTGGTGTCTTCTGTCAGCTACTAGCACTAAAAAAGCAATAACTGGCATCTAGACCAGTACAGGAACTTGTAATGGAGACAGCAATATGTGCATTCATGTGTAATTAACACTACAGATTCTTGCTGAGCTCAGGAAAGGCAGGAAGGGTGCAAACCTGCTGATGTGACTTTCTTCACTTCCGTTTCACAATGGCTTACAGGATCCAGAATCCAAACCTCACAAACCTACTCTCTCCTCACAGTGTTTTCCTCTTGGTATCTCCTTTAAGAGTTTATGTGTAGAAGCAATTAATATTTCCAGCCAGCATTACCCCTAAGTTTTATCACTGGTTCTTTGGGTCTGCTACAGCAGAATGGTGTGAAACCTTCTGTTGCTCTGGGGAAATTGATCCTAATTTTGCTAATTTTATATTCTCTCTGACTAATCTAGCATAGCATATCTACAGTCCATCAATTACAAATACCTGAAGAGAAGAAAGACGTGGCATTCCCTAAAGACTAAACATCATTTGAAATCCCTGAGTTTCAGGTATGAAGCTACGCACTACGAGGAAATCAAGTGCTAAGACCGGAGTGAGGTGAAGCATAAATATCTTCATATAGAATCATATGATTCATAAGGTTACTGGGTTTGAACGCATCTTAAAAATCATCTCGTTCCACCCCTCTGCCATGGGCAGGGACACCTTCCACTAGAACAGGTTACTCAGAGCTCCATGCCACCTGGTTTTGAACACTTCCAGCACTTCCAGCAATGGGGCAGCCACAGCCTCTCAGGGCAATCTGTTCCAGTGCCTCACCACCCCCACAGCAAAGAATTCTTTCCTAGAATCTAATACTAACTTACTATCTTTCAGTTTAAAGCCATTCTCCCGTGTCCTGTCACTATATGCTTATGCAAAGAGTCCTTCATCTTTTGTGAAGGCTCCAGTCCAGTACTGGATATACATATGTCAATTATTTTTCACTTTTTGTCTCACCATCTCTTCTAAAAGCAACACATACCACAAACATCAAAAATTAAATGTAGATGTTCCTGCTCACTGCAGGGGGGTTGAACCATGTGACCTTTAAGTATCCCTTTCAACCCAAACGATTTTCTTATTATGTGATTAAAAAACTCTAGGTAGGAAGAACTAAGTTGTCTGGCAATAACAGTATTTCATTATTATACATTTAAGTATTTCTGGACTCTGAGTAGTCTAATTAGACATCTAATGACATCTAATTCCTGAATGTCCAATTAAAATTGTGAATTCTGTCAAAGAAATTTCCAAAAGTATCAGATAAAAAATTCTGTGTCATTTATGAAAAAACCTGTCCTTTTTCATGTAGAGAAAGCAATAAATACACCTCTTGCTTTGGTCTGGAAATTTCATGGAAACACTTATCAGAGATAGGAGTTCAGGGAATTCAGTATGGGAATTACTGGAAATTCAGTACGCTCCCTCTGCAGCATGTAAAGGAAGAAGTTTCGCCTATTCTATGTTCAGATCACATTTAATAGAAACTACAACCATGCAAAAAAAAGAATATAGTTTATCCCTTAGAGGGTCATTGCTAATGGAATTTAGAACAAGACAGACGTGTTATGTTATCTACTTTTGGCCTCTTACATAATCAATCATTGAGTTTCAACTGATAGCTTCTGAACTTCTCTCCTGAAACCACTGATTCTGCTGGTTAACATGTATCCTAAAGAAAATTAGCTAATCTAAATCTGAAGACATCTACAGATGTCAAGCCCACCATTTTCTCAGCGTAATTCCCCAAAAGTGCCAGGTTTCTCTGTTGAATACATCAGGTTTCAGCTACTAGACATGAGCTTCTTTTATCATTGCCTGTTCTTTAACAGCAACAGCAGCACCCCAGATTTTTGCCCTATGATGGTAGTCTTGCAGTATGAATCAACTAATCTTTCAATCTTTTTTGAATATGTCATATAAATGAGTTTTCCCTGAAGTCAGAAAATTTTGTCAACCTCCATCATCTGTAAAAGAGGAAAGGACCTTTTTAGAAAAGTCTTAAAGCTATGAAAAGGCAGAACCAATCAACACACTTCTTGTGTGTGAACCTTCTAAGTTTAGATGCTCACTAGCTTTCATTTTCCAGTCCACTATAAATGCTGCTCCTGAGTAACATTCAAGTCTATTCTTGCACAGACAGATCCAAGAAGCTCCTCAGATGTGAGCAAGATCACAGGTGACTTCTCTGTCAGTGTCAAAGCAAGAAGGGCCTACCCTCATACTCCATATGATTTCATGTGCCACAGCAGAAAGTATGATTTGTATCTGCTACAGATAGTGTGGCTATATGTGTTTGCACATCAACTTAGTGAGCTCTTCAACAAAAAAATTTCTTAAACACATTAAGTCTAGTAAAACACTTAGAGAATGATACAAAAGATGCAGCTCCAATCCTCTAGGTCTGTGGATCTACTCGTCCATACCGGATCTTTAGCAATCAATAGTACTGTGGGGAAAAAAAAACTGAGCTGGTCTCAAATCCTGGCCAGGAAAATTTCCTGACCAGGCTTTGTCCACACAACATCCGTCAGTCAGTCGGACAATAAACTCTTTCTCACAGGCAATGAGTAACACTGCTAGCAGATATATGCATTTTTTTCCTCTCATCTACTTTTCAATGATTACTGGTGAAGAGGGAAGAGAAGTGTTTGTTATGTTACAGGTGTTTGCCACTCAGCCTGACTTAACAGAGAATAAGTTTCAAGAGAAATTTGGGCAGGTATTTTTTCTCCAGCATCAGGATTTACAGCAAACAAACTGAAGAAAAACAAAATGCCACTAGAACAGCAAACTCATCATGTCCAGACTGCTGCTGTTTAAAGTGTTTATTCTATTAATCTTCCTGAAATTTATTTTCTGAATATTCAGTCAGTTTATACTGAAAGAGCAAACACCTGAAAGTTGTCTGCACATACCAGGAATCTTGTTTAGTAACTATTACTGCAGGAACATAGTTTGACATTAAACCATTATGATTTGTGCTAAAAAAAACCTTCATTAAAATCTAACATAAAATTTTGACTTGAAGCCTTAATTTTGTGTTTTTATCACTGTTCTATTTATGTGAAGCAATACTGCAGAATATTCTGTCCACAGTTCTTTGGAAAGAGTAAATATTCCCTTTATATAAACCAGCAAATTTCCAATCAATATCAAGACACTGCTGAATTTCAGCACTAGAACCTTATTCATGTTTAATTCCATAAATTAATATACTCTGCAATCTACAGATTACAGAGAATGGATCAAGATACAGATTGTGTTGGATAATCCATTCATTCCTAAAAAAGCACAAATTCTCTTTTTCATAAACTCATGCTGGTTTTGCACAAAAACTTTGGTGATTTATATGTTGCTGCACCAATCAGGATTAAAACAAAATTGTTTCTAATAATAAGACCAGAGCCAATGAACTTAAAACTCTTCACATGTCTCTGCTGAGCAAAGCAGAACTACAAATAAACAAAAAAATCTAAAATAAAATATGCATTAATATTTTATTACATACAGGCTGAAAGTAAGCAGAAAACTGTATATGCACTTTGTATTTATATGAAGTTCTGTACTACAATTTACCAAATTTCACTGGCTGTAATATACTCTTCAGGTAAGTCCAGCTATTTTTTTTTTCTTTTTTTCTTTATTTTTTTTTTTAATAAACAAATAACTAAATATTAGGAAGAACTGTACAGGAAGTACACTTTAAATCAACTTATGAAGCTTTTGGGGAAACATGATCCTAGTGTAATCAAAATGGTATTTTCATAACATAACAAAATCAATAATAGAAGGCATGTTCTTTTTTGTTCAAAGGTGATGTGTTTTGAAAATATTGCCATGTAGTATTTACGGTAACAGCTGTACAGCTAAACTTTAGGCACAAACTGAACTGCAGAGGATACGCTGCATAAACATAATTCCCATGGCAACTAAGTGCGGTACTAGATAACAGAGAAAAAAGGATTTATGTGTTTGCTGAGCTGTCTTGCCCTAGAGGAATTCTCCAGGCAAATGCAGGCCACCTGCCACATGTTATATTAAGTTCAGCCTTCTGGACTTACTTCCACATCTAAAACAAAAAGGTCCACCAAGTTCCATTTGAAGTTTCCCCGTCACGACCCCAGTCACTCCAAAATACATAGCTCACTGTTCAATATCCTTCCTATATTGCAACAGAGATGTGTAACAATGAGTAAGTCTATTTCTGGTTGCAATTTTTTGATCTAAATCCTTCACACAAAGTGGGCAAGCAACCTGAATCTTCAAATCAATTTAAACTTTTGTCCACTTGAACTGAGGATCACTACTAAAGTGTGTGTAGTTTTTAAACCCTACCAAATAATATTCCTGTTTTAATATTATAAGGAAAAATATTTGGGTCAGATCATTCACATACTATCTTTCTATATAAAAATGTATTAATGGTCAAAAAAACTTGCCTTCATATACAAGGAAAAAACCACAAAAAATTTTGCTAGAATACATCACTAACAGAGACACAATGTTTGGAAATGCTTTAAGTTGGAATATTATAGTGGGAATGACAGAAGACCACTAAAATAGTAGAAAAAATACAATCACCTGGCAAGCAATAAGCAAGCTTCATGCAAATAATGCCACCAAGTTATCAAAGGACCAGAGTATGTGTGAAAGTGTACAATGTTTACAGTGCTTTCCTTGTCAATTTTGCCTTTTGGAGATTGAATTAAAAAAATTTAAGAATCTGTATTTAACAATGAAGAGTGTCCCTAGGCACAAACCCCAGAAGGAAACTGTTTTGCTCCATTGCCCTTCCTGGGAAAACCCTGTGACACTTTAGAGAGGCAGCAGAGCTTGCCTGAAACAACATGAACTTTAGCATGGGAACACACACCACAGACACATTTTTTTTAGGTAGTTTGTCACATTGCTAAGTCTATGGTCAGCATCGGGCAGCAACAGCACCATCAATCTGGGCATCTACGCTTAAGAAACACCTTTGTATTATCCTTCCAAAGCCTCCATGCAAGAGATGGACAAGCCTGGGAAGACATGGGCGTCTTGCTGTCTTACTGCCTGTGCTCATCCCTCCAGAGTTATTTACAACCCCACCTTAGCCTTACCATTGTGCTTCAGCTCCATGTGAACCATGAGCCCGAAACAAAGTCCACAGAAGTTAAATCAAGCCTTATGTTAGCACAAAGATGTTTTGGTAGGTATTAGTATAGCATACAATCCCATTGTCTATGAGTCTCCTTGCTCTTGTTTGAGCAGGTAATCTATAAGTCCAATGTTTTAACAAAGAGTAAAAAATAACACTCATTTTCATGAACTTATGTTACAGCGATCACAAGTTAATCTCTCTTCAGGATAGTCATAAAGTATTTGCATTAAAATGAAAGAACTGCTTGTGGAAGGACAGGAAAAGAGGAACATTTTATGGAACACTCGTTCATCACTGCAAAATAACATCTGTGGTATACAAAATCACTGAAAAAACAGTACACAACAGAAATAAGTTAAGGATCAATATGACATTACCAGATAAGAATATGCATTTTTATTACTAATAATAGTTTATATGCCCTAATGATTTTTTGTTCTTTTCTGTCAAAAAAAGAGTAAAAATAGAAGACTAACATTAAATATTACTCTGACTTGAATTTTCTTAGAAGCAATCACACAAAATACTTCACCAATAGATATGACAAATGCACTTTATATTTCAATGTGTCAAACCACTTCAATACTCAGAAACTATGTTGAAGCTGGCAGGCAAGCAGACTATATTAAATTTTTCCCTGGAATCGACTTCTATTCTGTACTGAATTACTGGAATTTTAGTGACCCTAAAAAAGGTTGTCAAAAATAATATTCAACACAGAGTTTCAAAATCTAATGCTCTATTACACATACTTCAAATAAAATAATATCATTTCAATATAAGCAAACCAGTCAAGAACAACATTCTATTTGTACTTGTAATTTTGCATACAGTTTAATATTGATTTGTCACAGCATTTTTTAAACGTACCTTCTCCTGAAAAAACCAGTCAGAGGTTACATTTGGTGATTCACTTTGTTGCAGATTTGATACAGTTGGAAACTCTTTTTAAACAAATAAATAAAAATCTACCAACATGGGACTGTAAATACATTAATAACTATTTCAAAACTCTGATTTTTCAATACTTACACATCACAGAATTCTCTTAAGAATTTTTTTAGTGCTAGAAAAACAGTTGTATTTACAAATCACTTAACTTCTTTTCCTTCCATTTAACTCAATGCTCTCCCTGCACAACAAAATTCAACTGCAGTATTTATCTTCTTCTTTATTTTTTTCCCCCTTGTCTCCCCCAAATAAACATCTTACTATCTTGCTTTTAAGACATCTTCAGTTCTGGTGTTTTACTATTCATACTAATAAGGTAAAAAAAAATCAAGAGTAAGGCTTGCCATTTACCTGCTCACTATTAATTCCAACCATTTCTTTCTGTTTAATCCCTACTGTTACAAAACGTTGTAAGTAAAGTGATCACAGAATTACAGAATCACAGAATATTCTGAGTTGGAAGGGACCCATAAGGATCATCAAGCCCAGCTCTTAAATGGCACTAAGTATAGCAGTGTCTTTTCTCCTGTAACCACTGATGTGATAGATGCACAGAAGTCACAAGATCTCAGTGTGCTCCACTTAAAAAAGGGAATTCAATCATATATCACAGCTCAGGAGGAGGCACAGTTAAATCCACAGCAGCTTGGAAAGCAACACAGAAAGCCCATCACCAGCTTAACTCTATGACAGACCCAGAAGCAACTTGAGAGCTGTCAGCACAACTGCCTGTGAAGCTCACAAGGGAAGCAATAGCCAATTATGCCCCATGACCTGCTACTGGAAAACAGTGAGAAAGATAACAAATCAAGGTCCTGAAAAACTTTTCAGAGAAACAATGTACTTTATTTCCTACCAAACATGCATCTCATTTCAGACTTTTAATAAAGGGGTAGAATTCAGTGACCATGCTCTGCCTGACCCTTATGAAAAGGGACCACACCTTCAACATTCCCTATCTGAATAAAAACATATATGCCATTTATCTGGAAGCTAAGCTTGAGTAATAGCAGAGAATTAACACTTGGATCTCTGTTTCAATTACTTGGCTCTCGTATCGGTGTCTATGATCAGCATCAAACCCAAACTAGGCTCAATTAGAAAAGAATCAAGCCTACTTGTAAATTTTCTTTCCACACAGCCCTTCTGATCGTGTCAGTCTGAGTAGCTATAAAAATTAATTGGGAAAAAATATTTATTTTGCTCACAGCAGCAAATAAAATAAAATAGAAAGAGTTTGTTCTGATCCTCGTTACCTGATCTACGTGCTTCCTCTGGCCAGCACTGTTTCCCTAACTTCACTGTTACATGGGTTTCCCCGGTACATCATTCTAAAACCTAGCTTAAGTGCAGGCTCAGTGAACTACACTGAAGTTGTGCTCATAACATCAACTTCAACAGTCACCTGCAAGTTGAGCTCAGAAACATTTCTAATTATTCTGTGTCTGGCAAGAGTCATTCATAGATTGAATCTGATCTACAGAAACTAATAAAAATTTCAGCCTCCGGCTTCAACAAGGATAGCATCAAGCCAGTATATGCCTAGGTTAAAATAATCATGTTGAGAGGTGTAGTACACAGTTTATGCCTGTGTTTTACTAAAAACATACTTACAGTTTATTTGCAGGCTTAAGCAGCATTTTAAAGATATGCAGGCCTTGGAAAGCCATCAGTATGCAGGATGAATTTCACTCTTTCACCGAGTTAAGAATACTTACATGCAAAGTATTTTCAGTTGTAAGCTATAAGCAAACGTAAAGTATCTAAAGCACACTGGTTGTGCATTATTTAAACAAACACTAACAAAGGGCAAAAAAATTAAAACACTTCAATTGACTAAAGATGTGGATTAAATAATTGTCTCTCACACAGAGAAATCTAACCCTTCATCAACCCCCAGAAAGAACAGAAGTAACTGACATGCTGGTTTAAACTTTCATAATTTCAAAATATGAGGGGACAAAATGTGTGAGAAGCTATTGAATATGCAGACATAGGATTTAAAGATGATGACCAGGGTTATTTTACAGTTCTGTTACCATTTTGGTGTCTGGTGTGGCAGGAGCCCTCTCTGGGGTAGTGGTCCAAAACATTTCATTCTACAGGAAGGGTTTTCTGAGCAAGAAGCAAAATTGGCCTTTTAATATAACTGAATCTCTAGAGGTCATGGTACCAAATATCAAACAAAATAAAATTAAACCTCTGATTTTAAGTATTAATTTCAGTTAAACCATAATCATGCAGCTAATTTTCTCTAGTCAATGCATTATTAAGCCAATTAGAAAAGGGGTCAAATTTACTAAATTATCCACTTAAATGTTTTGGTGGCCAAATTCCACTGAAAGATCAAGCTTCCTAAATTGTAAACTAAACTATGCAGTCAAGACAAAAACAAATAAAAAGCACATCATTGTGAAACAGGGAAAACATCAGATATGTTTCCCTTCTAATATCTGTATATGCCTGCAGTTCATGTGACTGAACTCTGAACACAAATGACCAGCACTGTATTTTCTAGAAAACCAATTAAGCGTATCTCTGTTAATAGTCACATCCTTGGGCATTTCCTGCGGATGCACTCGGTGTACACACCTTTTCCTCTTTATCTAAATAGCTGGAGAGAAATGCTGATTGAACCCGTAGTACTGCACAGCCAGTAACACACTGCCAGCCTGGCCTTCTACAGGGTTTGCTGCCTGGGAATTTGAGAATGTATCAGTCATCTGAGAAGCAGAATGAGTGCTACAAATCTCTGTCAACAAGAAGCGAGGCTTGGGTGGATAAGGTGAAGAAAAGGGTGTGGGATGATTTGAAAGGTTCCTAGTAAAAACTGCAAAAAAATCTCTGAAAGATTCTTTAGGAAGGTTCTTACTGCAATCCAGGACTTCCACACAAAGAACAATCTGACCCTTTAATAAAATATTTTTAAGGTTTTAATGAATATAAATTAAATTAGGTAATCAATACTTATTACTATGTTATATTTTTATCAAATTATATTCAAAAGCAGCCTCTCTCATCCAGTTTGTAATTTCCATAGTGGGCTCTGATTGACATTCCTCTAAACAAAGGATGCCTGATATATGACTACATTATTGGCATTTTGTCAATGGTAGAAACTTACGACTTGTCTAATAACTGAAAGCTAATGATAATTAGCTCTTGCCAAGTGTGGTAATGTACCCAGTTACTATTTAGGACTCAGACTGTAAAAGCAACAGCTCTGCTTTTTCGCATTGTAGTTGTTTGAGAAAAGAACCAAAAGATTGTTTGTGTAATTCCTGTTCAAATCAAAAGGAAATTAAATATATCACACTCTTTTGAACTCCTTGATGACTTGGTCCCAAAATTAGCACAAATATAACATAGCTGGGAGACAATAAGGTTACTTTTATTTTTATGGCTTAGCTGAGACAATTTTTTAACTATATAAGCCTTTGAGTTATTCAAAAAATATTTCTTTTTATAAGAATAAATTTATAGTCAGATCTATGATTTAGCATTTCCTTCAGCAAACACACAAACAAATGCATCCTGCCCAGAAATTGAAGGGACAGCTTGAGATTAAATAAATGCTGGTCTAAAAAAACCAAAGCCAATAAACCTCAAAGAAGCAATGTAACACATTCCCTAGATCACATAAAATGATTTTTACTGTTAGAAGGCTCAAAAAGATAGAGATACGAAAACATGGAAGACAAAAATAAGATTTTTACAATATGGTACATTCTTTTCTCCATCCATTTGCTGAATATATATCCCAACATCAGTAACGAGAGAGAAATCAAACACAATTGTTTGACAGAGCAAATGTGGTCTATAAAACAAAATATTTTTGAACACCATCTGGAAGATATTCCTTTGCGGTAAAATTGGAAGTATGCATGCTAAAACATGGCTGGGCAGACGAGAATCTGCCTCACTGCACTTAGAGTTAAGCTATGTTTGGATGCCACCTGGAAGCACTTTGCCTTTACAACATCCTAGAACCAAAATGAAGTTGCTTTCCAGAAGCAGGCACAAAGTTAAATACATCCTTCAGATGAGCTGCCTGCAGGACAGCAGTTGTTACTCTAAGAGAACCAAAAGACAGGCTCTTTAGCAAAGAATCTAGGCATTGGGAGGTTTAAGATCTGACTGCCTCCAAGCCTGGCTTGAGAACGTGGAGGTGTCTGGTTGACAGGGCAGAACCTGCGTGTCTGAATCATGGTCTTTGCTCTGACAAGCTCAGAGAGGGAATACACACTACATGCTCACAAAAAGACTCCTTCTGATCGAAGGTCAGTCTTGAAACTTTGATTTTGAATACCTTATAACACAGTAATGAGAATGTAAGTCAACAGGAAAAAGCTATTACTCTACACAGAGGTTTCACCTTTTCCTGCTCAGCGAAGAACAGCTGCTTTTTACTATTCATTCTAGATCTTCTTTGTTGGAAGTATCTACTTTTGATTTAAAAGTCACTGCCCTAATTGGTGGTACAATAGCTGACAAAAACTTGTGTTATACACAAATACTGTTTACTAAGAAAACAGGAGATTTTTTCAGGAAATGTTTCTTAAATCACTTCATAAGCTTAAAACAATTCAGACTGGATCTCATAAGCACTGAATACTGCTTAAATACAATTTTTCCTTCCGGTTTTTTCATATCCCATTATTTTGCCACCAATTCCTTCTTTAGCATTTCCATTCCTGGTTGCTGTGTCCTCATCTATGTGCCTCTCATTGACGAAACTTGAAGCTATCCCTACTTTATCACCAAAAAAACCAAACTATCTCAAAGCCTACTTTTATGATACCAGTGCTGTGTTGCGTGTTAATTCATACTGCCACAACACTACCAGGTCACTGTCAGATCTTGGCAAGTCCTGCATCCTTCTGTACTGCCTGCAGCTTTACTCTACCACCACAGGCTGCCAGCTCATGCTGTCATGAGACTGTTACATGAAAGCCATTAATACCCTTCATTTACCAAAAAGAAAAAAAAAAAAAAAATCACAAACCTATCTCATACTTTCTCACTGATGTTACGTTATTGCAATGGGGAAAACTTCCTTCTGCCCAGTCACACTTCCTTCCTGGCTGTCTTTGAAGTTTCTTCTGAAAGCAAAAAAACTTCTTTATAAAACACCCACCAAAAAAATAACATTTTCCCCAACACAGTTGAATGTTTATGTGGGGAAAATTTTTGTATTTGTGAGCATTCAGAATTTTAATCATAATTTCTTTGACATGCAGAAATAAACAGTGTGTGTGAAGTAGCATCCTTTAGAAAACAGAATCCCAAATAAAAAAGAGATAGAAGTCAAGAGAAGGCTCTGTTCTCTGCTAAATTAATTACAATGGGAGTCATCAGAATTTAGCAGCACTGATAGGTTTATTTTCATGCCTGCCTTCACTCTGGCAATTCCACTGGAAAGAACTACGGCTGCAGGTGGTTTGAATGGTTTCCTCCCACCACCAAAGACACAAAAAGATCCAAAACTTCACCCATGTGAAGCAGGGTGCTGGTGCTTACATTCAGCTGAATGACATTAATAATCCCTTAACAGAAGCATCTCACTTCTGACACCCTCTTCTGCCCCAATGCATTGAAGAACATCCATGTACTACACCCACGTTGATCCTGCTGAAGTACAAGCTGCAGGCTGTTTCTATTGTTTCTATCATCAGGCAAACACAAACCTGGGGTAAGGGTACTGATGCAGGAATGCCTACGTCCGAAAAACAGCGGGTCACAGTTCCGAGGGACAAGGCACAAAAGAGAAATACAGCAAAAGGATTGATATCAGACAGTTAAGTTAAATCACATTCTCATTTAGCTCTTGGAAGAGCTAAAGAGTTGTAGGTTTGATGCTTAATGTCTGTTGGTACCAAAAAAGATCTCTGAGGGTAATTTTCAAGAGGTTTTTCAGATTGCTTGAAGAAGAATGCTGTCTCTGGTGGTCACCTCTGGCTAAAGTCAGCTCAGAGACAGGATATTTTGCTTACTACAGCATAATTTCTCTGGTAAGTTTAATCATGCTCTTTCCAATTATTATGGAAAACCTATCAGGCATATTTGACTGTTATAAACAACACCAGTCTATTACCCTCGACAACAACAATTTTCCAAGATGTCAGTAAATCACTGTATCCCAGCTGTGTGCCAGCTCTTTTTGGCATTTACTTGTTGAACTGCATTTTTCATGCAAGAGGTGTTTGTGTGAGGAGACAAGGAAGTGTTCTCAGCTTGAGCTAGCAACAAGAGGAAAGGCAGCACGGCCATGAGAGCAGATACACACAGGGACAAAGAAGTGGAATGATCCTTGAAGGCAGAGATGAAAAGTTTGAACTTGACTGAACTGAAAAATTAGATTAGAGAGAAAAACTCAAAGAGAAAGGACACGTGACCAGTAAAACAGGCAAGGAACTTCAGACAGTTCACATCTTCATTAATGATCTGGATGATGGGGCAGGGTGTGCCCTCAGCAAGAGTGCTGATAGCAGAGACCAGTGACACTTCCCACGACTGGGAGGAGTGGCTGATACACCTGAGGGCTGCATCCAGAGGAACTTAGACAGCCTGACAGGAACCTCATTAAGTATAGCAAGGAGAAGTGCAAACTCGTGCACCAACATAACACTGGGAGTCACCCAGCTGGAAAGCAGCTTGGCAGAAAGGGACCTAGGAATCGTAGTGGACACTAAGTTGAACATGAGCCAGCAATATGCAATTGCAGCAAAAAAGGCAGATGGTATCCCAGGCTGCATTAGAGAATCTGTACAGACACATTAGAAATTGACTGACTTTATCTGCACATAGGTTAGGAATTAAAAATAAAGATAATACGACAAGTAAAGAAAGAATTTTAACACTAGGGACACAGTAATGCTGGGGACAGATAGGCTTTCTTTTGGCAGATGAAGCAA
Source organism: Illadopsis cleaveri (assembly GCA_013399915.1). Classification (NCBI taxonomy): domain Eukaryota; kingdom Metazoa; phylum Chordata; class Aves; order Passeriformes; family Timaliidae; genus Illadopsis; species Illadopsis cleaveri. The sequence continues at coordinate 112,590 of VXBB01003584.1, read as the reverse complement.
TCAGAATTGGACAAACTGGGAATACATATATTAATATAACACAGGAAATCTTCTGTAAGATTACATATATCAGTAAGGAGAAATTTTGGGAGAAACATTTTATGGTCCTTTTTCCCTACACAATTTTATTTCAAATGAAGTACTTGTGAGCACTGCAGATACTATGTGAAACAAACTTCAGCCCTGTTAATCTTTGTACCTTTTTCCCCTCAACCTGGGTACACTGGGTACCCTCTAAGTACAGCCTAGGTGTACTTAGATTGGAAGCTCACTTTTAACAATACAGGAGAACTTCCTAAGAGGGACCAATCCCACCCTTGCAAGTTACTGTGAAATATATCACACATTTGCCTGTCATAGCCAACACAGGTCTCCTAACAATTAGACCAGATCTCAGAGATAATAGTGAATCACAACCATAACGCTTGTGTCTGCCATCTTCACATTAACCTGAGGAGAGGGAGAAAATTTCAGAATTGAAAAGACCTGAGACATAATTAAAGAAGACCCCTGATCTACTTCATTTGTTATACATGGAGCAGAATCACTTAATATGCTGTTATACCTAGATCATCAGTGAGACTGGGCACTGTAAGAAAAGATAAGATAAAATTACTGGGTGTCTGTTGCCTGACAACATCATAAATGGATGTATGGAGAAAGACTTCCCCAGAACAGGCACCCCAAGAAAGGAGGGCCTGTGGGGAGGGGGGGTTGTTGTTTCTCTGATGCTTTTTATCCTTCTGCTCTTCCCAAACAATATTAACCATGATCTTAGACAAAACCTTCTTCAATGTGATAATATGTAACTCCTCTATTACTGTTGGGTTATTTCAGCACCACATAGCTGTTGACTATGTGATTCCAGGAAACTAGATTTTCAATTTGTATAGAACCTTGATCAAAAAGATTAGCTAGAAAAAAATAAGTGTATTTCCTTGCTTCTCAACCCCACTACTTCTATCATAATCCAAAAAGACGCATCATAGAAGTATTAAAGAATACTTGTGATCCAAGTCAGCAAAAGAAAAGTGGTCCCATCCACATACAAAATTTTAAAATTATTTGAAAACGGTAAATTATATTCTTCTGAAGACAAGTTTTTCTAAGCTTATTTTGAAGCCACAGGCAGAGTCCTGCTCGGCTCACCTCCAATCCCCTTCACAGTAGGAATAAGTTGAACTGTATTGATCTTAATTTCATACATGCACATACAGGGTAGCTGAAATCAGGATTTATTTTTGAAATTCTTTTCCATGTTAATAAAGTAGAAGACCTAGAAAAACTCTATCAGTCTCAATGAGTCAAAGCTACTGATAATTCCACATTTCTTTATTGAAATTTTTCACTGCTAGCCCAGGAAGAATGGCTGACATACCCAAAGATGTTTGATGCAAATGGAGTGTTTAACTCACTCTGTCCAACACATGCAAAGACTTAATTTCCCTCATTTCATGACCTATTTGAGTGCACCATCTAATTTTTTTTTCCTATGTGATCTGAATTTATCATTAAAATATTTTTAATATCTGACTGAAATAGCTCAGAATTGACCCAACTGAGTATCTGATTTCAGAGCTTGCTTTCCTTGCTTGAAATGGATTTGAATTTTGATTCCTTCCATTTTTCCATAAGAAAGTCATGAAGTGTGTAGCCTGACAGGGGCCATTGGTGAGTTTTTGAAAAACAAGCAGAGGCTGTTGGAATGATAATCGTCTTTGAGTTTTCTTGTTACTTTACTGTTTTCAGGGACCTCGTAAGAGGAGCAAAGTGGCTGCATTCCTGTTTACCTAATCTGGGAAGGTGGTAAGAACCAGCAGAGTGAAAAGACAATTCTGTTGAGTAAGTGTCTCCCTCAGTAAAAAAATGCTGGTTCCCTGGTAGGATAGACACGTTTAACCTCATTAGTGACAGAGGCTGGAGCTACATGGTGAGGAATTCCTGGCTTCATAAAGCTTGAGTGAAATTTTAGCACAAATAAAATAAGAAAATGGTTAAGAAGTTCTTTATCATCTGCTTATTTCTTTCGAGTACTCCTTTCCAACAATTCCTTAAGCTGGGAGTGATGACCTGGGCATGAGGATTCTTGGTAACAAGAAAAGAAAACTCAGTCTTTAAGTCAGGATAACTCACAGCAGTATTTTGTGACAATAGCTGGGTATTCCCTCCATTACCTGAACTCAACAAAATACTATCTTTCTATTGCTGTCTTTCAAGCAGTCTTGGGAGAGATGTAAACCTATTGGCATAGAGATATTCTGGTATATACAAGCATTATCTTGCCATTAAGCATGGTTAACACTTTGGCTAAGTGTGTGGGGGTCAGGTTTTAGTTGATAGGTTGGTTTGCTGCCACTTCCCCCCCCACCTTCCTCCTGCCCGTTTGTTTTTTTAACTGCTGACTTGGCTGCTTTCTAGCTCTGGTTTAGTCTGCTAGCATTCCTATGCTAAGGAAGTAGGAGCTTTTTGGGAATTATGTGCATGTACAGCTACATGCCTTACAAGTTCAAGCCACATTTATGGTCCATTCTTCTCAATTCTGATCTTTCACACTGCACTCCACTGAGGGGAAGAGGGTAACAGGCACTGAAGATTATCACTATAGCTACATCTCAGGAAGGCATGAGGAAAATGTGTGTTCATCACATACACCTATTAATGCATGCCATTTTGGGATAGCTGTCCTACAAATCTGGCCTCACGTCTAAATCTGTTTGTAGGCACCAATTGCACTCTCTAGATTTGGCAGGAGACACAGCTTGAAAAACAGAAGTAGAGAAGCGGCTCCGTTCTGCAATCAAAGACAGGGCTGCTGGAGCCATAGGTAGGGTGTTTCTTTACATGGGACTCTACTTTCTTTTTATTTGTAGATTGGGCCAGGCTGTTTTCTACAAATTATTTTTGTTCCAGATCAAGGAACAAGGAGTCAAAGAAGCTCTAATTCAGTTCTGTTTAATTCCCCTCCTGTCAGAAAAAAAGTGATCAGGTATGCTTCTACTCAGAATGCTGCACAAAAAACATTACTCTATACAGAGCTAGCTGAGCTTCCAGCTGAAAAATCACAATAGCAGGAAGAACTGATCTTTCCCTATACCTCTTGCCTTTTCCCACACTCATTTGATCTCCACCAAAAAAAAAAAACCCAAAACAAAACAAACAAACAAAAAA
>VXBB01003584.1:89632-109126 GCA_013399915.1 Illadopsis cleaveri | reverse complement strand
CGATCTAAACACTACCAAAAAAAAAACCAAAAACCAAACCAAACCAAAACAAACAAACAAACAAACAAAAAATAAAAAAAAAAACCAAACAGCCAAACCCCTAAAACTTTAGAGAAGAAGGAATGTAATGCAAAAGGAAGATGAGACAAAGAATTAGCCTCCTAAAGTCAAACAATTTTAGCATGCAACCAGAAACTGGATAAGACGCTGTTCCAGGATGCTGGTCTAAAGAAAAGCTTAAGATGTTAGACTAGCCCTTGTAAAAAATGCTGCCAAAATTTTGATCTGATAATAAACTGTTAGTGCAGACAAAATAAAGAGGGAATGACAGGGCATGGAGCATTCTACCACCACTGTATCTGATCCTGGTACCAAGCTACAAATGGGATTAAGTTACAGATTTGTGCATTTATTGGGGGATAAAACCAATTTCCTGTGGGTAAAATTTGTGTCTCTCTGGAAATACTACATGTGATGCCTATGTTGTTCAGAGGCACTACAAATTCTTTTCTGGAAGCTCACAGATAAAAACAGTTTCCTCAGAGAAATCAAGATAAATCTTTGCTTCTCATGCACATCTCAGATTCTGCCCAAAACGAATGAGGGAATAAGGACAATTAGAGGAAGAAAAAGGCTTCAATTAGCATACAAATATCCTGGTAATCAGGCAATAATAGCAAAGGAAATGCAGAAAAAAAAATGACAGTTTAATGGGGAATTCTTAAAACATTATATTTTGTAAGGTTTATTGAAGTGTGTACGTGACATTTTAATGAGGTTGTCCCAACATGCAGTATTTTCCAAGTTTGCTTGAGTATAAGTATAGGAGTTCTTTATATTAATGAATTGTGACCAGGGTTTTGCATTTTATTCACAGACCAAGTCACAGTTTCTGCACATGCTCACTAAAATGCACACTAATGTTATTTTTTTTTTAATTTCTTCTATTTATTTAAATCCATGCAATGTTGTTTTCATTTGCAAATATAAAACTAAGAGAATGACACAAAGAGGAAGGGCTATGCTTTGAAATGTGAGCTTAAACATGGGGGCTAAAATGCCAAAAATAACTTCTTTCTGCTAAGAGTAGCTCAGTACATGGTATTATGAATCAAGTATCTTATGAAATTACTCTGTAGACACCAATTACTTTCACAGTACATAATGCATTTTTCTGCTAGGTAAAATTAAAGTCTCAGCAATAAAACCACCATGCCTAAAAATTTGCACAAGAAAAATGGAAAGAGGATACATAAATTAGTGGAACAAACGAAAGCCTTATGCTCTGATTTCAGCCAAAACTTAAATCTTAGCAGAAGTACGTTTAGCGGTCTCAGAACTGAAATCACCATACCCAACAATTTGTGAAAGAGAAAAAGAAAAGAGCATACATAAATTGGTGGAACAAACGAAAGCCCTTTCTGCTACACTCTAATTTCAACCAGCTCTTAAACCCACGTGGAAATGAGTTTGGTGATTTCAGCTGAATTTCACAGTTAGCATCAGAAAACTAGTTTCAATTATTAGCTACAAATTCATTTGATTAAAAGCCCCTAATCTGGAGATGCCCAGGACTCTGCTAGCTTGTAAATTAAGTTAACGTTTTCCTTCACCTCAAGACAGGAGGATTGCTCAGAGCTAGGATTCAATGCACCACGTGTTTTACAAAGATAAACAAGTGCCTTATGTTACTTTAATACTTTAACCTTCATGAGCTACAAAGTATTTCTCTCAAAATATTTAAATATTGTTCTCTGATTGCTATTAGGCATCCATCATACTTCAGGGGAGTCTGGAAAGCAAGAACAACTCTTTTTATCAGAGGTCTCTGTCAATATACCAGACAGAATCTGGGCCTAAAGTAGCCCTCTCTCCCTCATCATATGAGCACAGACAGAAGGGGGAGGATGTGAGAGAAGTTAAGCATTGCCACCTTTATATGAATCTAGTGACTCTTCTCCCCCAGCCTCATATTCAATTGAGCTAGAGGATATGTTTAAATGCAGTTGATATAACAAACAGATTTAAGCTTCACAGAAGTATGGAATATAGGAATTGTCCATCAGCACCTTCTACCCCACGTTTGGTTTTGGGTTTTTTTTAAGGTACAGTGGAAAATTTTCTTTTTACAATATTTGAAATTATGTACCTATAATTTATAGCAAAATGTTAGTAAAGTCCATTTTTTATTCTTTCACTTAGGCACAAGAAAAAGCTGACATATGGAAGAGAGATGTAAACAGAAAAGATGCACCTTTGGTCATTATGCCCAAGAATAACTTAAGAAGTGTCACTCAGGATTGGTGCTAGAATGCTCTGCAATGCAGTGGAGGAATTAGATCTGTTATCATTCTTCCTACTCTAATAAAAAATATAGAAGAAATGAAACAAGCCATGAGAAATTAACATAGAATAAAAGCATTTGGAAAAATCCAGAATCTATTTGCACTGGCAGCCCCTCGGTTATTAATGCTTCAAGTGCCCATCAACACTTTTGGCCCTTGCCCTTGTCTGCTGCAACTGACTGATGGAATACTCACAACATGGAAAACAACTACAGAAAATGCACTCTTTTCAATCTACTTCCCTGGCAACTTGCAAATCTTTGTGAAATCATACATTCACAGTATTGTATCAATTGTAGAACAATGCCAAAGAATTTGAAGAACATGAACCAGCATAAACTTGGCCTATCCATAAAGTTAAACTGCAGCTGCTTTTAGAGTGGAGGAATTCACAATAGTTTTCTATTCATTTCACAACTCTGTATTACACTAGTATTCTGACTTTTTTCTCTCTGTATGTGTTATTCATCTGGACAAGATCTCTTTTCACCGGGAATAACAGAAAGTATGGGATTTATTGCTATAATGAAGTTCTTTCAAATCTCTGTTTTCTCTCTCTAAAGGACAGGAGGATAGGCGTTCATCTCATCAGGCAGCTTATTAGGATTAGCACTGAGTAAGACACCACAGAATGTCAAGCCTATCAGTTACTAAACATGCATCATACAAACTTTGTCTTTGCGAGAACCTCTGCTCTGCATTTGTCATCCACCTGAATAATTAACAAGTACATGCTGCCTGCCAGCAGCTTAGGGAATTAATTTTCCCAGATTAAATGCAGATCACGTCTGCAAAAAACTCAGACCACACACATGCTGCACTACTACCTTTCAAACATTAAAAGCAAGGAAACAAGTTTTAGTATGGTCTCTGCAGAGTCTGACCTAAAACTTATTTATTATAGGTATGACTTCATAATCATTATGAAGTGGTCAGAGAGGTTTTAACACCCAACTCATGCAACCAGCCAACAAGGAACTCTCTTTAGCTGGCATGAGAAGCTATTTAAATAAATCTCCACTCTAGAGTTGCTTCACTGCTTAATGCTATTCTATTCCCAAAATACTGAGACAGTCAGAGGGAAAATCTAATGTCTGTGAACACTGAGGGTTTTTTGAACTTGAAATATTTACTCTAGGCTCTTTAAAAATAGATTTAGAGATGACAACTGCAGCATGCAATAGCATGTGTATTGATGCCAGGGACTAAAACCAAATGAGGTATCTCATTACCTTACATTTTCTGTGATCTAAGTCAACACTTACCCCAAAATCAGAGGCCTTATGAAGATTGATTTCTATCTGAAATGTTAACTATGACTGATTATTGAAAAAGATTATGAAAAACATCCTTTTGTGCTATGCTTAGTGAAAGTTGTTATTTTATATGCTACAGGAATATTTGTTATGATCTTAGGAAACTACATTCTCTAAGTATTTAAGTGGACAAAAGGTTGAGACTTGCAGCTTCCAAGAGACCCTTTCTGAATGGCGATTCCTCAATGTACTGACAGGTAAGCAGCAATATGACGTAGTTGGTACCATCTGCCATGAGCCTCTACCAGTTCAGTACATAATAAGTATAACAATCCCAAAGTTAATGATGTACATTGTTCCCAAACAAAATGGACAGGAAATAAACCAAGTATACAGATGAACATAACACACTAAATTTCTTAGGATGTGAGTGTAACAGGACAGCCTAAACAAAAGGAAAAAAACCCCATCAATAGTGAAAGTATGTCATACCTACCCCTACCTCGCTCAAGGAGTCAAAGTCTACACCCTGTCAGACTCTGCAAGCTTTCCACATACAGAACTCACAGCAAAGGTAACATGAGTCATGGGTATATAAAACTTGCAGGACTCCACCTTAAAGAGAAGCTTAACTTCAGTAAGGCAAACAGTAGGTTCCTGCTTTGGTTTTTCTGTCCTGAGGTGCAGCATTTCTCCAGAACACTGAGAGCATTTCTCTGCAAGACCTTCTGGGTGCATTAGTCTGGTCTTCAATTTGCCTTTCCTATTAGCTAAGCTTCTAAGAATCATTACTCCTGCACCATCTACCCCAACACAGGTATTAATGCGGCTTCCTTTTGGTTAAGTACATTGCAATATTTCTGCTACTTTCTTAAAAACTGGAATTGGAGGGAAATTAACTGCACAATTATATTTGTAATACATACAGCAGTAATAGATGACCACAGAACATGTTATTCCAATAAATACCAAAGGCAGTGATTAACAATGGCTCTTTTTGCAGTTAGTCTGAGCTTTGTACTGCTTGCAGCTCATGGGAATTAATGCAAGAGTCCAATCTGAAAGTTTTAAATTCAGAAGTCTATGCGTACATATATCTATATATTCCTTCAAAAGCAAATGAATAAATGAAATAGTTAAAATTAATGACAATTAAAAAAAAAACCAAAACACCTCAATGCTACCATGTAGGTTTTCTCCCATTTTAAGAGGTTTTATGACGTATTACAATAAACTAACATCTACTTGTTATATAAATTACTGCTTGAATAAAATACATTTTGAATCTACATCTCCAAAAATCTTTCTACTCTCTTAAACTTACTATCAACAAACAAAGTGATTGCTACTTCTGTGACCTACATTAAAAACCACCAACTTAATATGAACGAATTACCACTTAATCATCAGAGTAAACAAAAATCTATCAAAAAATTTTATTGAAGTGCAGTACGTATTACATTACTAAATATTACTGCAATCATCTACACAAAAATCATCTTTTTGTTCTTTATTCATTAATAATCACACTCTCACACATAAATATTTTGCATAAAATTAACATAATACGTCTACATTTCTTTTCACTTTTGACAAAAGTAACAATTTTTTGGTTTCTAATATTAAAGCATATACTTTATCCAGGGGAGTGACTGAATGCAAACACACAGTGCTGGGTTTTTTTCTAATTCATGTTCTCCATGTTTAATATTCTGCTACCGTTATTGAAATTTAAATTGAAAAGGCTTGGTATTGTCCACAGCAGAGACCTAGTTCTAACCACAGTATGCCTATCACTAGCAAACTAAAATTGAGGCCCTGCCCTCGGCTCTGGGGCTTAATCTCTGGGTAATGCTGGAAATGTTGCTCCATGCATGGATTAGCAAATTAAAAGAAGTTACAAACCTCAGCTGTGACTTGTGTAACTCCTGCAGTCCCTAGATCATCATCCACAGTTACAGAACTAGGTTTAGCTGCTTTGAAAAGACATGGTACAAACTACAAGTGGGACCTACATGCCGAAACCCAAGGCCACAGTAGTAAATATGCACAAGCATTTAATTCAGAATTAATATATAATTTTGAAAACTATCAGAGTTCCTCTTGTCAAATGTAACTGGTTTTATTTCATTAAAAAACTGACAAAACCCCTATGACTACCTACCAAGCTAGATATATGCTATTATTTAGAAATTTAGCTAATAAAGATTGCTATAAAAAATTAATTCCATTTCTTTTGTTGTAAGTGTTGAAAAGTTGATATTCACTTCAAGCTTTCTATAATTTTGTTTACATCACAATGTTTTAGCAGAACATTCAAATTGGCTAGCATCTTGTATTGCACCAAACAGAAACTTTGCAGACGCTTTTATTTAAAACTGTGATACTTATTGATCTCAAAATAGATGCAGGTATAATAACTATCATTATTATTTGCCTATTACATGCAAATTTTCTCTTAAAACAATAATATGCTCCATTTAGAACTTTTATTTTGCGAACTATTCTCAAGGGAATAAACATCCTCCAGCAACTTTCTAAACAATGTTCTCTTCAAAGAAGCATGCATTACTATCTCAACAAATAGAGAAAAGTCAAATAAGTGAATATTCTTACATTCTCAATGAATATTTGAGGATATTCAGGCAGCTTAATGTTATGCATCTGATTAATTTATTAGGGAGGATGCAACATTATACAGGCTCTTGCAATACTGACTATAAACTCTTTATGTTTGTATGTAAACAAAATTTAACATTTCAAGTAGAAAGTTGCCCAGCACCATAATATTACTTAATTCACTCTCCAACTTTTTGCAAAGGAGCTGCTGTATTTTAAGCAGAAATGCTTGAAATTTATGAGAATCATGATACATGCATCTGTCTCTCTTCTGAAGTAACTTCACCCAGTTGCACTAAGGACAGAAGGAAGACCCCCTCCATTTCCTGAGGAAAAAAAAAAAAGAAAAAAAAGAGAGCACCTGACAAGGATGCCTTTGCCCAGCCACATGAGCTTCATTAGCTAATCAAGACTATGCTCAAGAGACACACAAGCCACTACACATAGGAGCTGTAAGAAGGGCTGGAAAAGAGTACATGCTTGGCCATGTCTCCCAACAATTAAATTTTGAGCACTGATTTTATGCAACAATTAAGAGTCTTTCACTGCCTCTGACAATAATCTAGCATATAATATTTTCCTCTTCCAGTACAAGGATCAGTAAAGCAACTGGAGATAGGTGGCAAAATTACAGGCAGAAAAAATTAAACCAAGATTATAACACAAAGTCTGCAGAGGCTAACTAATGTAAAACATTTTCTGGTGGTTTTGTTCGGGCTTTTTTTGCCCAGACCTTCCAGTTATAAATAAAGAACGTCCAGCATTTCTCTGAAGTACCTCATAAGCAATGATAGTAAAACATAGCTAAACAGTTCTGGAAGCGTATTTACAAGCCAGACTTGATCTAATGAGTGCCAATGGTTTCCACACTCTGTTACTCAATTATGCTTCTTGTCTGACCTACATAAACCACTTGAGGTGCAGAAGGCAATTCAGTACCCAAACTCACTCCAGCCACTGTTTTTTTTCTTCAGAGTTCCAGCAAGCACCCCAACCTGCAAGCACTAAGATGCTGATTCTGCAATACTGTTGTCTTTCTCCTAGGAAGTTGCCAGGACCACCAACTCATTTCCCACAGGCCATCCAGGACCCATCAGATGATAATAGGTTTTAGTTTCCACCCACCTGGGCTGCATTCAAACTAGTGACCTAAGGTGAAGGTCTCCACATCCCATTACCAAACCCTCAAGCCATTTAGTATCCTCATGTAGTAAGCTTTTCCCACAACAAAGTCAAGAGATAGTAAAGAGCTGTCTATATCTGAAATCTATTCTCAAGCACGTGGTCAGTCAAAGCCTTTTGATGCAAGTACAGTATTTCAGGCATTAAATTGGCTGAATATTTTTCAACCAATACTAAAAGCTCTGTGAAAGGAGAAAATAGATAAAAAAATAAAATACAATATTATGCCATAAAATCTGAAATTAACTTTACATAGCCCTAAATTTAAATATTGTTACTAACAGATATTAAGGGTCTGCATGGTCCTATTAAAAAAAAAAAAGGCAGCAGGAATTTAAAAATGTTAAAAGCAATTCCAACATCATCAGCATTTTTATCAAGATATTACAGTATATCTATTTTTAATAAATTAAAGACTGAGCTACACATAAATTACATGTTTAGCACTTAATGCTGTATTCACATACAGTGTATTCTCTGTTCGCTAATGCTAGACATTTTAATACACAGTTTAAAATATTAGGAAGTGTAAATTATCTTGTGTTAAATATGCCAAGTACTTCAGAAGTGTTAATTAATGTATTATTAAAGCAGTTTTTAGGAGGAGTGAAGATATTTTAAGAACTATGAGTTTTGACTAGAGTAAATGCACATATATTTGCAACTAGTTTAACAATTTAATAAAAAGGATCTTGTACTAAATAATATAAAAGGGCTTTTTGGGGGTGGGGTTTTATGTTTTCTGGTTTTATTTGGTTTTCCTTAAATAAACATACCAAATACTTTGCTATGTTAAAAAGCCTTTCACTGTAACACTCAGCCTTGAATTAATCAGATAAAGATGAAAGTGAAGAATTTTGCCCTCAGTGTTTCTTACTTTACTCACTCAGTTATGCCTTTCAGCTTGGTATATTTTATATGAAGGATATCTTGTTAAAACAACTGTTGAAGGCAAGTCATGTCATATCATATCAGCCACAGACCATACCCTATGGGAGCTCAAATATTCCAAAATCTATGTTATTATAATCCTGCCACACGATTCTACTACAGAAATAGAGTAGGTTTTCAGTGACAGGCAAAACTCCATGTAAGTACCACATTATCTGTATGTCTTCCAGAAATGAGGTAAAGCCATCACAAGGATAATACTGAATCAATTTAGGAAGGTAAAAATTGTTAACAAGCACTATAATATAGCTTAGTAAGTGATACTAATCTCTATTTATCAACTAACAAGGAGGCTGCACTTCTCAATGCAGTTTCCAGTACTGTAGGGCTGCTGTGGGACAGCAATGTTCTCTGGCTCAGGAGACAAATGCAGCTTCTCAATGGGGGTTTGCAGCTTTATAATACAAGATTTTCTATGCATTACGCCATGTGCTTCCACCATTCTCTCTCAAAATTGTTTTAAAAATTACATGGCTTCCTGCCTATCTAAATCTTCTGAGTGTGTTTTGCCCTGACTACAGACTAAATACAATTGCTAGGACATCCAGAATCTCTTTTGGAATACTTCCTTCAGCGCCAGAGTAATACCTGTTGTAGGGTTTTGAATCTCAGAAAAAGCTTTCACTGAAAAAATAAACAAAACGGGTCTACAGGGGGAAAAACAGAACTACTGGAAGACACCAAAAAATGAAGACAGAAACGATCATAAGGAATATGATAGCTTAGGAATTTTAGTAAACTAGTCAATTAGGAGTCCTTGCCAAGAAAGTCTAATTTTATTATTTGGGCTGGACCCCAAATCATTTTTTTTTTTAAATCAGGAAAAAACCTACATTGAAAAAAAAAACAAAAAAACACCAACCAAAACCACAAACCAAAAAACAAAACAAAACTTGGCAAAGTCAATTCTCCTGTTTAACCAGGCCACTCTGCAGGCTAACATTCAACTCTTAGACTGTATTTTTCAAAATATTTTCTCTTTACTGACAAAAGCTGCTATAAAAACTCATCTCAGCGTCCAGCTGATGATTGACAGTGGGGCCAGAGAGACTGCAGTAGGCTTAAGCAAGTAAAAAGAGCCCTAGCTCTGCCACAGTGATGAAGTAGAACAATTTTTTCACATAATAATACAATCACTGAATATTCTGAGGTGGAAGGGACCCACATGAATCACAAGTCCTGCACAGGACCATCCCCAAGCATCACATCATGTGCCCAAGACTCCTGTCCAAATATTTCTTGAGCTCTATCATGTGATCACTTCTCTGGGGAGCCTGTTCCAGTGCCCAGCTCTGTGTGAAAAACCTTTTCCTAATATCTGACTTAAAACTCCCCTGACACAGCTTCAGGTCATTCCCTTGTCACTGGTCATCACAGAGAAGAGATCAGTTGCTGCCCCGCCTCTTCCCCTCATGAGGAAGCTGGATACTGCAGTGGGGTCTCCCCTCAGTCTCCTTCAGGCTGAAGAGACCAAGTGACCTCAGCTGCTCCTCACACAGCTTCCCCTCAAGGCCCTTCACCATCTTTATTGCCCTCCTTTGGACATTGCCCTCCTTTCCTATATTGTGGCACCCAAAACTGCCCCCAGCACTGGAGGTGAGGCTGCCCCAGTGCAGAGCAGAGCAGGACAATCCCTTCCCTTGCCCAGCTGGTGATGCTGTGCCTGATGCACCCCAGGATAGGGTTGGCCCTCCTGGCTGCCAGGGCACTGCTGGCTTAGATTCAACTTTCTGCCAACCAGGACCCCCAGGTCCCTTTCCAAACCGCTGCTTTCCAGCATCTCATTCCCCAGTCTGTTCATATATCCAGGGATTGCCCCAGCCCAGGTTGCTCATTTCATCCACTTTTGGCACACCATCCCATTGTTCCTCAGTAGAGAGCCTGTTTTTTTCCTTTTCCCTCTTCCAAGCTAGTTTAAAATGAGCCCCACTAGATCCTGTGCTAGGGCTCCTTTTCCCCTCTGGGATAGGTGCATCCCATCTGTTGTCAGTAGACCAGGTATTGAGTAGATCCTCCCATTGACAAAAAAACCAAAATTTTTCTGCTGACACCAACCTGAGAGCCATCCATTGACCTGACAGATCTGTCTATTCTTTATGGATATTATTCAGTGGTACTGGAAAAAAAAAATGAAATCACTATCTGTGCTCCTGTTCCCTCTACCGATTTTCTCAGGGCCTGAAAGTCTCTTTTGATTGCGCTCAGACTTCTCTTTGTTATTTTGTCACTGCCAGTTGGAACTATCAATACAGATAGTATTCAGGGGGCCTTACTAGACCAGAGAGTTTTCCAGTAATATCTCTTATCAGAGCCACTGGGAGACAGCAGAATTCCTTGTGAGGTGGGTATGGTCTGCATATTGGACCCCTCGTTCCCCTTAGAAAGATGTTTCTTATTACAACTACCCTTCTTTTCCTGCTAACAGGGGAAGCCTTGTTGCCAGGTCCAGGTAGCATTGTTTTAGGAGGCCTCACAATCCCAAAAAGACCTCTGCCCACCTCATCAGTGATTGGGCCTTCTAGTTCCAGAGCCTCACACCTGCTGTAGAAGCTACCAATCCTACCTGTCAAATTCTGAGGAGGAGGAGGAACCTTCTTCCTGGTACGTGCATGACCTGCTTCCAGCCTTCACCTTTAACAGTCCCTTGGCTAAAGGTCCTTTGACTGATTACCCTGCAGGGTTCTGAGCCCATCTGCTTCTCCACTACAATGCAGGTTCAAAACTCCTGAGAGTCCTGATACTGTAGCAGCTCTGAAAATAATAGGTCTCTCTCATTTGGTCACTATGTAACCTCACTTCTTCCTGCAGCTCCTTCACCTGGTGACAAAGCTCCTCCCCCACAGCACACCTCCTGCAAAAGAACTGTTTGGCAGCCCTAGCCTCCTGAAGAGGCATCAGACACTCCGGGCAACCTGTGACCTGGAGAGCTACATCTACCATCAGCAGGTCTGGCTGGCTGGAGGACTCTGACATAATATGGGCAGATAAAAGCACAGTCAGGATGTGTTCCTGACTCAAAAGAATGAAAGAATACCAATGATACAATAATAGGCAGAATACTAAAATGAAAGTCTAGAAAGACAACATAAATGAAAACCAGAAAAATATTCCATGTTTGGAATGTTTGCATGAAAATGAAGAAAATATACTGTCTAGATCTGACAACTCTATACATTTTGCAGTAAACTATAGTGTATATCTAGGACCCAAATTCTGAGGTCACAAAAAGCTGATTTCCCTTCCTTTGTGTTTCTGATATTCCAAATTTTAAATCAACCAAATATTCTGCTTTTAGATCATAAACGGATTTTAGCCACTAATCAGACAATGAAGTTTTATCAGAATCATGGTACATTGAATCAAAAACCAAGCACAACCATTCAGCAGTAAACATAGGTAAGCTGAGTGTTTAAAACCAATTAATAACAACGAGTGATAGTCTTGCATCAGATTTGAATATTTTTGCCATTAAAACACCTACATTTTTTCTGTCCAGGGCAGAAAAAAAACTGCACTACATGAGGAAGCCTTTCTTCACCCAAAAGAACTCCAGAAAACCCCACAGCAAAAATCTCAAAAACCCAGAGAAACCACAAAAGAGAGTGTTTCACTTGTTATTATAGAAAGGGCACGGAAGTGTTTTAACCAAGTGCTCCTCTGCTGTGTCCTGATTGACTCTGCAAATGAGAATGCAATTAGCTACTTGCATTGAGCAGTTAAATCTCTCCGTAAGTGATTTCTAGATGGATATGGAACTCAGAGGCCCTGTTTTGTTTACCAGAAATGTTAAAACTGCAGTCAGCACATATTCAGTATATCTGACCAATCTGTAAAATCCTAACAGTAAGCTAGCACACAAATCTGATCCACACCAACACAGCAGGCGTGGAACACTCCTTTCCACTCATCTAGGTATTGTGTTTGGGTTTCACTACATCCACAAGCTTTTAAGCCTCCTCTACTCTGAGAAAACAGTATTATTTTCTTTCATGATTTTGCTGGCATAATGACCAGGCATGGACCTTCCTGGTTCCCCCTCCACAACAGACTATTCTATTCCTGTAAGACAATGCCAGCCTTGTTCTCCAGCTGTCAGGAGAAGAAGCAAAGAGCATGAACCCCTGGAGTTTTGACCTCATCCTTTCCAGTATACACAGAAGTTGAAGCAAAAGATATACAGATTTTTCCATGTGTTCCAAAGTACCCTTTACTCTCCTAGCACACAAGGCTGGGAACAATACAGTTCTTAAGTTTCCCCATCATCCAAATTGATGGAATGTCAAGCAGTACCCTTTGAGGGCCACAGGACTGTCCACACCTGCCTCTGTCCCCTCACCAACACAGCAGTCAGCCACTGTCTGTGCTATTATTTTCAGACATGTTTCTTCTGCTTCAGTTGACTTGTAGCTAACCAGGAACCCTGCCCCTGTACTTTGCACAAGTTTAATTTGTCTCAGAAAGCATGTTACACATTCAACCCTCTCAAGTCCAAGCCAATGTCCTTGGCTCTAACAGTTTTAAAGAACTGGAGTTAACAGATGTCCTTTTTTCTACCCTTCTGAGTTCTCTTCGTATAGGCAAGCTATGAATCAAATAGGAATTAATTCATTTAACGTCTGTCATACATGTTTGTGTGTCCCTGAATAAAGATACATGTGCACACTAATGTGACAACCAAACACGTCTGCAGGCAGAATTAGCTACGCAGTGCAAGCTACAGACTTAAATAATGATCCACCCACATATCCAGACTGTACTCATCCTAAATACCTAGTTATTTACACTGAATTTCTAAATTGCAAACAGTGAACTGCCTTCCATCACAAACATTCTTTGATGAACATGCTACAGTTATTTTATATAGCCTCATTTCAACTGCATTATGACAAAGAGCTAGGGAAAGATAGATTTGGCAGAATAGGCAAAATGCTACTGTTCCAACTAGATAGGATTGTATCCACCCAGGAATTAGTGACTATGCAAGACACAAGGCCAGTCTTATGGCAGCTGAAACAGTAGCTGCCATTACCTTTAACTATCTAATAAAGACCTATTCATCTCAAGGAAGACAGATTTTATCGAATATTTATTAAATCAAATATTCCTCTGACAATTTGAAAAAAGAATTTCTGGAAAAGTCACCCAATTATTCTGGTAGTAACCAAAAAGTTTAAGTGTAACAGCGCTTTTTGTTTTCAAGAAATATTACTGAGAGAGAAAGCAGATTGTTGGGGTTTAAGGACATAGAAGACTTGAAATGACAGAAAAAAAATATTAAAGGTATTCAGACTTTTTTCTTAACAGTTATTTAAAGATGGTGGGTATATGGGGAAAGGGGTTTTAAAAAGGCTCAGAGAAAAAACACACATTGCACACTTACAAAAACTGGTATCACACAGCAGAACATGTTTGGAGAAAATTGTCATACATATACAAATCAAGGGTGTATTTTTCATCTGACTAGAATGAAAAAAAAACAGCATGATTTTCACATTCTAAATCTGCTTTCAGATACACCACTGAAAAACCACTTGCCTAAAAAGATGTGTAAGCAATAGCACAATAGTTCATTCTACCACAATATTTTTTTTTTCACCAGTCTGGTGAAAAATTACAACTCTGACCTAAATTTTCATATGGTTATTGAGAGGATTGTTCATAATAAACATTGTAACACCAGTATTTATGTTTTAACTACTATTTTTTGGGTCCCTTGAAGCTGAGACCATAATCGAATTACATTGAACAGTTCCCCAATTATCTTCCTACTTCATTATATTTACCTGTTTTCCCTGGCAGAGACTGTTTGCAGTCTCATCTGGAAAGCATACAGTGGTCTCCTGAACACAAGCCTCAAGCCAGGAGAAACGTTGTTGGAAGTGACCAGTACATTAAAACTATTACGAGGCACCAATCTACCATGCAAGCACTCCCTAAAGCTCTACAGAGGGATGTCCCTACCCCAACAAAGAATGTAGCCATCTTCCTAGGGCTGGAGGTTAAGAAACAGTGAGTACAAGCAGTATAGAGGAAGCCATGGGGATTGCAATGAATATTTAGTAATATAGGTTAGTGGTGGGAGAATTTCAGCATCGAAACATAAGCATGAAGGGAAGAAAGGAAATAGTTAATTCTGGTTTATAGTTACTACTGCATTTGGCCTAAAATAAAATAACTTTCTGTTCTTAATGTCATCTTGCTACCTTCATGCAATATGCAACACCTGTATCAACTCAAACTATTTTTTTCATTCTAATGCAGAGGTAAAATTTTGCTTAAACATAGCAATAAAGGGCTGATATTTGCATACATTGGATTTGGTCATCCAAACTGAATTTAGTTGTTTGTCAATCAAAAATACCTGCACATAAGAGTCATCAAAGCAAGTCAAAATACAAAGTCATAAATATTGTATTGTGGGTACAAACAGGAGATAGGATAACTATCAATAAGCCTTTACTTATTTCTTTTAAGATTGACACACTAGTCTTAGCTAAGAACATGGGAAAAGTTAAAACAATATTAACCTAGAAGAAGCTACATACCAAAATGAATTTCACTATATTTCACCAAATCAACAATATCTGATCAAATATTTCTGTAAAGAGGTATGTCTTACAGCAAGTCTACTTGGACCATGCAGAGCATCAACTCTGAGAGCAGAAGAGCCCTTGTAAAGCCCAACTTCCCCTCTGCAGAGCCTGACATTGAACAGCATTTTTCTGCTACACTCCAGCTCATTGCAAACATCCCAACAGCACACAGATAGAGTGCTCATTGGCATTCAGGAGTGAGACCACACACATCAGGACTTTGGCGTTCTCCAGCAGCAAGTAAAACAACAAAACTCCCACTTGCAACCATGAACATGTTGCTGCTGTGCCACCAAGTCCCCGTACAGATATTTGCAGGATCTGTTTGGCCAGGGCTAACTATCCTTTGAAAAGCACTCAGCTCTACAAGCCTAGAAGCTCAGAGAAGGTCACAGTCTCCTTAAACTGTTCCTGAGGAAAAAGGGACTTTTTCTTATAAAAGCCAATGCATTGAAGAGTCAGCCAATTCCCATATATAAAATTCTCTAAACATCTGTACAACATGATATTTAATCCCACTTCTTGTGAATTCTTAAAAGATTCTAAGAGCAGAGTCTCCCTCAAATTAAGACAATCTACCCCTTAGTTTCAACCTAAAATAGATTGTATTTGGTGTAAACTAGGGGGAGGGATGAATAGTTCATTGCTTGGACTAGTTTTATTCTTGTGAAATAGGGATTGCTGCAGGAATTCGTCAATATATCTAAGCAAGAAAAAATGAAAAGTTTGGAGTGTAGAAAATTCAGGAAACAATGTAATTTTCCACATTTTGGAATGTATTTCATTCCATTAGTGACGATGTCAACAATTAGATTTCAGTTTAACCTTCAAAATACAACCTAGACCTGGAGCGATTCTTTTGACATCATATAATTTTTTTTTATTTTATTTTTTTTTTAAGAACTTTCAAGTGCACCTAGTGAGGAGGTGAGGTAAAAATAAGTCAACATCAACAATGGAAAAATCCCTATCTAATGAAGTTGCCTTAACCTGTTTAATAAACTTTAGAGCTTTCACCTACTACACAGTACCACAATCCCATAAGATACAAATCTACCAGCTGTGAACTTGACAGCCATTCAGTAGTATTCCTTTATGGATGATTATCTGATTCCATGCCTTTTCCAGCAATTTCAATGCCACAGTCACCACTGATGCTGATGCATGGTCTGGACACATGCCTGATGCTCCCCAGAGTGATATGAATCAGAACTGTCTCAGTCACGCTGGGTCCAGCATGTAACACAACCATCACCAGTAATCAAGCAGCAATGCAGCAGCTCTAAAAGCTGCTGCCCCAGGAAGCAAGAAGGCGTCCTGCTATGATAAACCATGAAATGCTCCCTTACGCATAAGATCTAGGTGTTGCCCAAAGCACACAGCAAGGCATTGTGCCTGACTAGATTCTGATTGCCAGGCTTTTCACTGCAATATTGGGTTGAGAGATTTTGAGGGGGTGAAAAAGATAGAATACTTTCAGAAAGTTTTTGTTTACATCATTTGATTTCAAGGCAGAGGTGATCAACCATATGAGATTTAGTACTGTCACAATCAGGCAAACGACACCATCGGATTCTATGGAGACCAAAACTGAAACAAGTAAAATATGTCAAATATGTCAAGCAAATCAGATGATTAGGTTTCTCACCCTTAATGCAAGTCTACAACAAGAACATCTGAAATGACAAAAAAATTTAATTATATTATGAAAAATAGCATTGATTTTTAAATGCAGTACAGCTCTTGAGTCTCTTTATCCCAATGATTATTCACTATAGAGTCGAGGAGCAACTAATGTCCCTTCAAATTCTACAATAGGAGTCTTATTTTGTTGAGCTCTGAAATCAAGAATAGTGAATTACTAAAATCAGATGAGGTCGGCATTAGGAGCATTTTGCCAATAGAGCAATCTTGGTACACCACTGTGGCAAAGCACTAAGCATGTAATCAGCTATATCAGCAAAGATCAGCTTTAGACTCATACAGGAAAGTCATCACTTTTTAGCAAAACAAGCAGTATCAGTAAAAGAACAGTTTTGCAAGTAAAATAGTATATGTGTAGAGGTTTCTGCTGATGGATCTTTGTCCAAGTGAGATAGCTCCAATTGATCAAGCTATACCAAAATATACTATAGACTTGGCTTGCATTCTGCTCTTAATCGTAGTTCAGTATTTCCCTCTGTACCTACTGAATAACAAAACCCGTTCAATCTGCCAAGTTAGCAAAATATGAATTCCCTTTTTAATATAACATCTAGCTCAAAATGTAGAACACAGCAGCACAGAGAAGAAAATACTGCTAGACAAAGCAATGGTACATGCTGTACCAAAGCAAGTTACAACCAATCCATTGATCAGTACTGGTCACTGATTACCTGGGTGACAGGTGTACAGCCCAGTGCACAGTGTGTCTGCAACCCTCTGATGCTTCCAGACAGTCCCAGGACTACTAGGCTGCCAAACCTCATTGCACTCTGCAGTTTGGTTACACAAAGTCCTCTACAGCTTGAAAATCTCTGCACTCTCTCCCTGTCCCATCTATATGTTCCTCACTGAGAATCACCAGAGGAGAGCATTCCCAGAAATGACAGATTTTTCTACAGGGGAAAGGGGAGCTGCACAACAGCCCCTCTCTTCCAGCCATGTGAAGCAGGATGTACAGTGGCTTACATGAAAGGATTTGCAGAAGGCGACAGTGACACAGCAGCCTCTCATAACACTGCAATGACCTTAGAGATAGCAAAAGTAATAACCATAATTAACAAAGTCCAGTGCAGTCACAAGGCATGCAGGACTACTGCCCTGGGCAGTAAATGAGCCACTGGAATTTAGCAAGAAGGTGGAAACTATACAGGACACTTCTAGGGAAGGATGTATTGATCAATGTATTGAAATTCAGCAGCGCAAGACCTGCACAAAGATGTGCAGAGATCCTGGCTGTGAGTCAGCTGTAGAGGAAACACACTGCAGTGTCACAGTTAGCTACGGACAGCTACATGAAATTAATTCATTCAACTGCTGCTCCATTCCCCACAGTCCATTTAGCTGGCTTTTGTGCGGAGGTAGGGGAATTTCACCTTTTATATAGATGCAGCTGGAAAGACTACACACAAATTATTCCCAATACACAACACATACTCTAAGTAGTGCAGCCTGATTAAATGGTACATGATACAGCATCTTAAACTACTCTGCATCACAGTCTGTAATCTCAAAGATGGCACAGACCCAACATCGCTTATGAAACCTTAAGAAACCGTAAGACAAAGTTCAATGCAACTATAACAGGCAGAGGTATCTCCTTTCCTGGGTCTCCTGTTGCTCCACGTGCAGAAAATTTTAAGTGTGACAGACTATGTCTTTTCTTCTTGTTGACCAAATTTTTTGTTTGGTATCCATGAGAAATTTATTCCCTATTTAAAAGAAATTAATGGCAAATCTTAATTATATAATTTTTAGTTCATATGGTACAGTGGTTTTCTTGTTATTTGTTGTTTTGGGTTTGGGTTGGAGGTTTTTTTTTTAGCTTTTTGGAACAATAATAGAGAATCACTTCATTGCTAAAACAATTAAAAATTGTCACCATCCTATTGCACTTAGAAGTATGCTTTATGCTGCATTGTCTTTTTCCCTAAAATTACTGAATATTCTTTCTTTTGAAAAAGTGTGTATTCTATGTGTGTGCATATATGTACATGTGTGAGTGTGAACATGGAACTTTTAAGCCCACAAACGCCTGATGAATATCTGCATAACAACAAAAACAAAATTTCTCAGAATGCAATGTAAGTCTTCTTTTCTGTATACCAATTTGACATGATGCAGACTTTGCTAAATTTTCACATGTTTTAACTGGAGCACTATTTGTCTTAAAGGGAAAGCAAATCAGTATTAAATACTTTAAACTGACTATAGTTATTACTATCATAATGGAATTTTAGTGTGTTTATGATAACTGTTTCTTTATAAATAAGTTCAAAGTTTAGCAATGTGGCTGTATCTGGATGTGAAACAAGAGCTGTGTCACCTTTGCATCGTAAACTCCTATGGTGAGGTAGAAGAATTAATTGAATATTAAATAACAACATAAAATTAGGCCAGATACAGCACTGTGAAGGGCTTCTAAGTAGTCAAATAAAAAACCCCAATATTTAGAACATGATTTTGAGGTTCCCATTTTGGGAGGTGGAAGAAAAATGAGGAACAAAATGTTAACCAAAAGGTCCATTTTCAGTGAACTCCGAACTTTTTTTTTAATAAAGCCTTATGCTCACTGATTTCATCATTTAATCTTCTAGTCATCCAAAAAATACATGTATTTCTAAATAAAAGCACCACTCGAAAAATAAATTAAAAATAACTCATTAAGAAAGGAAACTAATATGAAAGATTTTAGGGTTTTCAAAAACTACCTATTCGCTCTTCTATTTAGATAAACACAGTCACTAAATTTGCTAACCATTTGCAAATAATCTAGCTTTGTTTCCAGAAACAGGCTTCAAAAAAAAAAAAAAAAAAAAAAAAAGAAATTACTCCGTCCCCACACCA
>VXBB01003584.1:33182-89626 GCA_013399915.1 Illadopsis cleaveri | reverse complement strand
AAAAGGGAATTCACTCGTACCCATCACTACGAACACACAAATTTTCAAAGGAGAATTGTCTCTGTATTTCAACAACATCACTATGCAAAACAAGCTCACATTACTTGAAAGAAGGCTGCAGCCATCTCATACTGCTGCAAGTAAAGAGTGTGCTCATGACTCACTGCCCCTGCCTGGTTGCAACTCATCAGTGCCGGCAGCCCTAATCTGCTCCCAGACATTATGAACCAGCAGCTCTGATATATGGATTAGATCTACCCCAAGTACTCCATGCAGGGAAAGAACTCCATGAGCCCTTCATTCCCTACGGAGTACCTGTGCAGGAGAATAAATCAGTGATATGAAAGAAAACATGAAATCCTTCCCAGTAAAATTTGCAGATGACACAAAAGATAATAAAATGGTAAATACCGGGGAGTTGTCAGTTTCACAGATTGCATGGCAGCCTGGGCTCACCTGAATAAGATGTGTTTTAACACAGCTGAGCACAAAGCTGTCTATCTCATAACTAAGAGCACACATTCCAAACAAAGACAATATAATAAGCTAGAAGGAAGCATATGGATGATGGTGGATAACCAAATTAATATTAGCCTACAGTGCAATACCCTGGCTAGAGCAGAGAAGAAGATCCTTTGTTGTACAAGGAAGTAAACACAGAGTAGCAATAGGAAAGGATTATATAAATCACTACTGATGCTGAGACAAAGAATCTTTCTGTTTCAAACGGCATGTAACATGGTTCTAGTTTATATCTGTGATCCCCAAGCATTCCCACAGGAACAACTAAAGGACTATACTAGTATTCAAACTAAAAAGCCTTAATCAGCTACAAGAAGCATTCAAATTCTGGAAAACTTGCCTTGCTAAAAATGAGAAACCTGTGTCAAAGAGGAGGACAAATGATTACTGGTTTACTGTCTACAGATATTTAAATGGAGGGGTGGGAGGAAATGAGGAATATCATGAATATTAAAGGAGAACTTTTCAGCTTCTTAATGCTGGATTTTGCATGCTTCTGCTACATAAAATTAGAAAAATTCAGACAGAAAATAAGGTAACAATACTTAACTAACAGTAAGTACTGTTCATCTAAAGAGAAGCAGGACTTTTTTTCATCTGAAGTTTTTATAAATCAGCATTTTCCTTCTAAAAAGAAGCAGAAGTTGCAAGACTATGTCAGTATCTTATATTGTTATTTTAAAGCAGATGAAGACAAAAAGTTGGAACTCTATCATTCAAAAGAATCCAGGACAGTTTTGTTACCGCAACTCCTGCCACTTATTTGAGCTTTATAGTAGGTATTTATCTAGCTTCTTATATTTATTGGACAGTTATTTCCCCTTTCCCAAGTTATAGAATGATCATTTAAGCTGTTAGTAAGCCAAGTGAACCGCTCACTCCTTTCCCAAGCCGTATTTTGGATATAGTTGGTATTAATGCTTCTGTATTTGTGCAAAGCAGCAAATTACTGAAAGAGCATGGGAAAAGTGAAACCTTGCTGAATACACAAAATAGTTCAGTCACAGATAATTTGAATTGATCTTTCCATTTCTGAAACCAGTAATATGACTTGTGAAAAAAGAAAAAAAAACCAAAACAAAACACTACAAAACTACACAATTAAAAAAACCTTCAAAAACCCCATGAAACAAAGTACAAAAAAAAGACCCCTTCATATTTGAAATGAGAAAGAAGTGCAAAAGCAATTTTAGTAAAATATAAAAAAAAAATCCCAAAACTGTCTTAACAGGGAATTAGCAAACTGTGACTACTACTGTATTGAAAGAGTGTGGTTACAGGACCTGAAGACCCAGACAGTATAATGGAGGTAATTGCCTAATTCATCAATTGACCAATACCAAATTCACTTCAGACTTTGACTTAGAATATACATTACAATTTGATACTGCAAAGCTTAAGTGAATCTTCAAAATTTGTTTTGAACTATAGACTGAACACCATTTTCTAAACCTAAGTATGGACTTTTCAGTGGAAGAAAATTTTCAGGTAACATGTACGCATCACACCTACCCTCTATCCAGGCTAAACCCCATTAATATCAAAGTAAAACTTTAAACCAATGCAACATCTAACTGCATCATAATCAAAATACAAGAAATTTCTGTTACTAAAAAATTATATTTTTTGAATGCTGTCCTCTCAAATGCTCCAATCAGCCATGGATTAGAGGTTCAAGCTAATACTAGCCACTGATCATTAACCATTTTAAAGTACCACAGCTAATCTCATTTCTTACCCAAAGAAAGCCCACTCATGTCTTACGTATACGGGAGACATTGGCTTACTCTTAAATGTGTTTTAAATTTGGTTGATGGCACCTTTTTTCTTTCTGCAAAAGACCTCTAGAACACCTCTGAACAGAGGTGCTCAATGCTACACACAGGCAAGAGCAAACACAGGCAATGGTAACAAGGATAAGGTTTTTCCAGGCAGCTTCACACTGAAGCTGTAAGGATCAGCTGACTTACGTTAGAAGCCTGTCACATGAGTATAGCAGTGGCTTCTCTGCCTTTTGCTGATAGAGATTGAATTGGGTTATAAGCTTTCAATATTTTCTGAGAGGTCAAATTTATGAAGAGGAGATATCTAGAATCTTCTTCAAATACACCTATTAAATTCACGTTGTAAGAAGTAAAGTCAAGCTGTGAAGAGATGGAACATTGCTGCAAAGTGAAACCCACTGTGTAAGAAGATGTGGCCTCTCCTTCCTGTTTTACTAGAGCAGATCAAATTAAATAGCAGCTTGTTCTCTCTTCAATTGTTCTCTCTTAAGTTAACCCCTAAACACGGGATCCTGAAGCCATTGCTGGAAAAATACTCCTGTACCCTGCGGCCTTAGCCTGAATGATAGTCCTGTTGTCTTACACGTTATATGTTTTTCCTGGAGCCAAAATAATTGTTTAAGACCACTGTTCCTATCCTTAGCTATATAGCTTCAGATGAGTCAGAATATACAAACAAAAATTCTGAAAAGTGTCACATCCTTCTAAGGCAATTTACGTGCAGCACCACAACTAAGAAACAAGATGGAGAAAAATAGCAATTGCTCAGCCATCATCAGCCTTTCTATGCTGCTTAAATGACTGTACTGACCTGATCCAGCAGGCCCAGCTGCCAGAGGGCCAGCTGAGGGTTCTAACCCACTTTGACAAAGACATGGCCCTCCATTTAGAACCACTAGCTCCTCTTCTGCAGGATTTTTACAGTTTTGTCCACATTAAGGCGATGATGGGCACTGCAGACTACTTCAAGTACCCATCTTCCCACCTTCTGTACCTGCTTGAATTTCCTCACTAGAAACCCCAGGTGAGCCTGTTAAAAGATTTACATTCTCATTTGTGTTGACTAGTATGGCCATTAGATTTCTTGTGTACGCAAACCAATCCTGCTTTCGTTATATCAATCTGATAAATATATAAATCTGAATCCAAGCCTTTAGAGGCTGAATGGACTAGCTTAGGCTTGCAGTTCTTTTTCTCATTTGTAGAAATATTTATGTGTTTGATTCAACATGGAGTCTGACAGGAGCTTACTTTGGTCTATCAAGTTTGGTTGTTTTGAGCCTCAGGATGAAAATTTGTATGTAACCAAGCTACATGTTCGAGGACAGGTTTCTTCCCCTTAGACTGAAATCACTGAGCCTTCTTTCTATGTTCATTTCACTAACTTGCTGAGAAATAAAGAGCCAATAAGACCATAGCTGTATTTGTCAGATTTAAATGAACTAGGTGTTTCCCTTACATCTTTATCCATGATCTTGATTTCAGAAAAAATAGCTTACTCTAGAACTCTTCCCTGTTCTATACATTCTTGACATGACCTTTAAATCTCCTTAATATGGACAGGACAAAGTAAGGTAGAGACAATTCTTCTACTCTTGCTTGGGAGATAACACACAACAGCGACTCAGGTGATATCCTGAAGGGTCATTTTATGAAGTGACTTCCAGGCTGAGAACAAAAAAAACCTGAAATATCCTCTGCTTGTATTCAACAGCTCCCCCGCAGACAAGCAAAACCACTCTTTTTTGACATGCCAGTATTCTTTGTAATTTACCAACAAATAAAATGAGAGCATGGGCAAGCAGCTCTGCTCCTCTCCAGCTGTCTTTGGAAATCATCTACCCATGCTTTGTTCACTGTTTGACACTCCATAAAGGTGACAAAGAGTACAAACCAGGGGTGTCTTAGCAAGCAGAAGAAAGATTTTTCAGTCTGGGCAGAGAGAAAAACCTTGGCAGTTTGGTTATAACAAAGTAGTTAGAACTAAACTAGAAATATCTCTTTTTGTTGTCAATTTTGTTTGATATCAGAAAAGAAGAACCTGGACATAATATCTTATTATGTAATAATACCATATTATACTTTGTTACTGCTGAGGGGACTGGAAAAGAAAAAAAAAGGAAATATTCAGGAGTTGATGGACAGCTGTATTCCAGGCCAGTAACTGATAGGCCTCTGGTTTTACCTCCATAGCTTGAGTCAAGTCCCTACCACTTGTGAACATAGAAATTATTTGTAATGATTTTGAAGCTTACTTTAGATCTTTTTAAAGAGGATATTTACATGTTTAGTGACCTAAAAAAACTGCACGGACCCATGGCAACCAAGGTGGGGGACAATTTAGGAGGGGAGGAATCTGTTGTCTTTTGCCACCATCTTTTGAAATTGTATGTTCCACTCTATTCCAAGCAAGGGATTCAACTGCAGCTATGAGACTCAGCTGCAAGAATATCATAAATAGTCAAGAGAAATCTGTATAAGAATATTTACTATTTTTGCCCATTTTATATATATTAGCTAACGTAACCATTGGGCCAGCTGCTCAAGAACTTGTGCCGCAAAAACCTTTCTGCAGTTTTTTTTTAATAGTACTAGAAGATATTACTAATCCATACTTTTACAAATGGTTATTTCCAGTATTTATTAGCACTAAAATTTGTTTATAAATGTTACTTCCCCAAAGGTTTTCTGAAAAGTGTTTTTGGCGTAGAAGTTCATGGTATGATCCTTTAAAATTTTTACAGAAAGGAACAGAATATCTTGATTTCAACAGCTAAGTAGCTTTACATGAAATACTTTTAGCAGGTACATGCTTAAGCATAAGACCAGAGTAGGCTCTCTGCCTAATACTTCTTTTAATTTTAAAATGACTAGAGGGAAAGAAGTCAAGCTCCAAAATCCATGATTCTCTGTGCTGTCCTGATCTGTCTGGCCAACCCTTAGAATTCCCTTAGCTTTCAGAATGAAGCAATTTGCTGCTTTGAGTCCAGCCCAAAAATTATCCTGCATGAGAAAGGAGTTACACAGCCATTTCTATTAACAACTAGTGGCATTTTTAGATCCATTCTTACTTTCCCAACCTAATCAGGGGAGAGACTGGGCACATGAGATGTACATGAACATCTAGTACCAAATGTTCATATGTCTTGAAACACTAGAGTAAAGGCTGTCAAAGTATTATGAAAATAGCTTGTTGGGGTTTTTTTTGACTTTATTAGTGAGCAGTTTTCAGCAACTTGTTGTTATATTTTTGGAAATAAATTACTATGGTAATAAATTACCAAAAACATCCACTGGGAAGAAGACAAAGAATGCCTGAGAGACCTTAATGTTGAAGTAGAACCAAGAGAAAATTTCACTAATCAAAAAGGACTCTGCATCTTCTCCGGAAAGATCTAGCTGTTAGCTTCCCAAAATAATCCATGTTTTTTACAAGCAAGATGAACTGCACTATAATACTTCATAATTCACATTTCAGGAATGACAAAATGTATCAAAATCAACATTGTTTCACGGCCAGTCTGATTTTTGGATTTTGCCCTTTTTTTGGCAAAATAACTTTTTTGGAAATTTTTATTTGCAATTGCAAAGGAGGATCAATTATTTCATTTTGTGGGCAGCACAGCTAGCTGGTTTTAAGTATACTGACTACAAATTATATCTAATTTAAAGCAAAACAAAATCAAAATAATCAACTATACTGCAGCATTCAGAGTGAAGCCATCACCGTATTTAACACTCATGACAAACTGTGCCAAGTTTTCTTCTTTCCAAAGTTTCAAAATCTTGAAGTTGTTCTAAAAACTGATATAAATATTGCACAACAAATCTGTTTCATACGTTTAAATAAATGAATATATTTTTATGCTTACTGAACTTACAAGAGAAGCAAAAACACTGAAATTAAGTTCTGTGGTGACATTTAAAATCATACTACGTGAAGACTGCTTCAGTTACCCTGGACACTGCCATTATTTAGAGAGATAGAAGGGAGAAGCCATGAAAAATTCAAAAAGTCCAGAAAGTATTTATGTCTATGTAAAACAGAAATAAGTCATATCTCACACCAAAAGTAGCCATTCACAAAAAAAAGCCAAGCAAGAGGTCAGATTTTCATTTTGGCTCACCAAGTTACACTGATGCTGTAATTATTTTGATAAATCTAGATTGCTCTTTTCCTCTCCCTTCTGTAAACCAAAACGATAGTCTTCATTTACATCGAAGTAACAGCTTTTACTGATGTGGTTGTACCTATTACTAAGAGAAAAGATTCAGGAAACAAGCAGCAGGTTACAGAATCAAAAGAGGGAATAAAAGAATATGAACTAAAAAAACTGTAATGAGTACGATTGCCCTTGCCAAAGAAAAATTTTGTTTTAATGCAAAGTACAACTAGCTTTTAGAATTTAAGGGGTTATTGGAAAATGAAATGTTATACAGAGGATGATAATGGTAACACTGGTATACAAAACAGGAATACAGCTGGAGCATGAAAAGCAAACATTAAGTGACAGAATGCAGTTTCAAAATCCAGTGAGACAACAGAGAATTCATAATGCATTTGCAATATATTAATACAAAATCATCTGCAACACACCTGTCAAATATATACTCTTCAATTCTATGTTGAAATAGATAATTAAATCCTTGTTGCAGTAAAATAGAAACTTCACTGCTTGCAAAACTAACAGAAGTCAAGCCCTTTGCATTTGCCTGCCCAGAGCAATAGCATTTTTGTCAGAAGCACCAAAAATTATCTTGAGTTACGCACAAAAGCAGGCTCTGTTAGGGCAACGGACAAAGGCAAATGACTGCAAAGAAAGAGGACTCAACTTCAATTTAACTGTCCTGTAAGGTACATACTAATTAGCTGCAAAGCTATGAAATCCTAGCTAGCATGTTAAGTCTGCTACATGACAGTATAATTTGACTTCTTAAAGGATTATGCAAATTACAACTCATCATTCCATTACATGACTGAAAAAAAGTGACAGCTAATTTATACATAACACACCTTTCAAATCCCTAAGATGTGAAGCACCTGTGCAATACATTTTGCCTAGATTTTCTAGCATGTACATTCTTGTTTATTGCACTGTACAGAAGCACACCTAAGAGATTTAGTAAAGTCTTAGGGTTTTTTATTTGCTTTTTAGCTTTTTGAGCACAATCCCAAAGAATTAAACAACATACTTCTGTCCCTGCCGTAGAGGTTTTGCACACAAGAAGTGTACAGTTTCAACACACGTGTAATTTCGGAATAGCAGGAGAGCACGAGCACTAAATGCACGAGCTAGAGGCAAGACTCACACAGATTTCAACATACTTCTGGTAGGTAGATTCACAGTAGATTCCGTCATATCGGTAGATTTTCCTACATTCTGATTGGTTGGGCAGAGGATGCTGGACAGTTATTCTGTAGAGGCATCAAAAACAGATAGACATGACTAGAGGATCTCTACAGGTAACTGTAATGCAGGACAAATCAGTATGTTGAAATTGATTTTTTTAAATTTATTTTTAAATTAAATGTCTTTCTAATCGCTTTAAATCAACTGCCTTGTGCACATAACACCCACAGTTTCCACTTTTCAAAATTTGCACTGAGAGTAAACTAAACTTCAATTCTCCACAAGAATGGTGGTTTTTTCCCCATCAAATAAAAGTGGAAGAGGTATGGAATTTTATAAATCAAGTTGAAATTTCACATAGTTTGTATATATACAGTAGTGCTTATAAAATTGATTATTTATTGTTTACTGTTGCAATCCTTCCTCAGGCAGAATATTCATTTATGTCAGCTGGGAGTTTGTCCAGACAAAGACCAAATAACCCTCCAATTTAAAATGTCAACAGCAATTCTCACATTTGCACAGAATGAGGATGTTGTGGTATTATGAGGACTGTGATTGAAGGTGCTCAGCACCATCTGAATAATGCCATATGTTCTCAGATCGACTGAAAGAAAATGAAAGTGATTGGCAGCAATCAGGAGGTGCGCAGCATCTTGTAAAATCAGGCCCTAAAAGATTTGTCAATCATTCTCTTATTCATCCCTCCCCAGCTCCCTGTTAGCAGAAAATATAATTTGGCCATAAAAATTCAATGTTGTTTTTAATATATACTTGGGAATTGCACACAAAACAGTACCCACCAATTTTCTTTTTTTTTCCCCTCCCTCTTCTCTGGAATAAAAACATATTTTAGATGATTTTGGATCTTCCACAAATTAATACCTTTTTCCCTTGTAATTTAATGGTATTTCACTGGAGTAAGGGTAAATTATTTGAGAAATTTTACAGGTTTTTCAAACGTAGAATTTTAGGCTGTGGGTTTTTTTCAAATTCTAGTGAGTAGAGAATTATTTTATGTTATCATTATTTTTATAGTATTAACATTTACATAGCTCTGAGCTAATCTTGGGTTTTAAAATTGTTTCAACAGTAATTTGAGACTGTAGGTTTGAGAAAAAAATATTAGTACCATTCTCCAGCTACAAGCTCTATGAGCAAATGGAAACTTATCTATTGTGGAAACTGAGGACCTTCCTCAATAGGACTGCACCTACAGTGTGTCAAGTGCAAACAATTTCATGTCTTTACAGCCCTGGCTCCTTGCTCAGTTAGAGTAGAAACCTGTTCTGAGCTGGCCTCAGCACTGTTTTTGCCCATGGGACCCCACAGGCAGAAGAAAGGAGATGACTCTGTGATGAAGACAGGACCAAACACCTCTGAATTCTGGCATATTCCTGCATTCACTAATTAAGACACCACCAGAGAGACTTATTTATTGTAATACCTGGGGCCTGCAAGTTAGACATTTAAGTACCATATAGACCAGACGAGGAAATTTAAGTATCTAAAAATGGGATTTGAAACACAAGTGCTATCTGCAGGGAACCACGCCAGCTAGTACAAGGATCTAGGAGAGTTTCCTCTATGTTGTGTTGTGCATGAGAGACACAAACCCTTCACTTTGGGTCATACAGAAATGCCTACATCAAAGAAAATTCAAGCTTCAAAATCATCAGTGCACCATCACACTGGCTGACAAAATGCCCAAATTTAACTCCCTGCGCCATTTTTTGTTTTGAGTTTTTTTCTTTGTTTGTTTTTTGCTTTGTGATACAAGACTAGGAGAGATTCCTGTTTTTACATGGCTACAGTAAAGACATGGGAGAACAAGTCTCTCAATGCCACTCAGCCAGCAGATTCTCAAACATACATCTTTCACTGCTCCAAAGATTACCACAGGCTCCTAAAACGAGGGACTTTAACTCCTCCTGCTAAAACAACAGTCCTATTAAAGAAAAAAATCAGGATTCATTGGATGTAACAAAGTAAGACAGTGAGAGTATGTTGCATTAAGAGTCATTCAAAAATGCATAAGCAATCCTTGCAAAAACTATCAGAATCCTTCCCAGATGAGTGCCCTTATCACAGGCCTTCAGAATTATGCTCTTTCTTCCAACCACTTCTTTGGCCAAATGAGTCTGGAATAGTAATACTGGTTATTGCTATTACTTGAGTAGTTATACAAGTGCAGCAGAATACAGCTCACTCCAGAAAACCTTTATTCTGAAGTGGTTATAGTATTCTTCCAGGAAGTGGAAGATGTGGATTTGAACACCCTTGTGACTGAATAGGTCCTAAATAAGTATTCACTGCACCAAGCTTGTGAAGAATACTTGTCAGCCAGCTTTTGTTCGGTTGGTTTGGGTTTTGCTCTTTTTTCAGATGACAGAGAAATTGAAACACAGGAGGTTCCATTTGAACATCAGGAAAGATTTTTTTACTCTAAGGGCGATAGAGAACAGGAACAAAGAAATTGTGGAGTTTCTACCAGGGAGAGAGTCAACACCCACCTGGACATGATCCTAGGCAACCAGGTCCAAATAATTGTTTCTGCAACCCAGAGAGGTTGGACAAGAGATCCTTTCCATCCTCAGCCATTCTGTGATTCAAGGCCAGATCAGATATTGGGACTGAGAACCACAACTCTGCTTTACATCTAGTCAGAATTCGGTTGGAACTTTTTTGGAGAATGGGAAGCATTGAGATGGTGGGGGAAGTGGAGGATGTATTTTGTTTATAAATTAAGCAATACAGAAGGCTCTATAAACATCATAACAGCTACTGTGGGCCATGGTCCAAGCCTTCCTTTGCACTGCATAGAGCTAGATTCTACTTCAAGAGCCAAGATCCTAGGAACTTTTTTGGACCCAGCCAGTTACCCAATGCACTCTAAAATTGTTCTTTAACAAGTTATTTAACTCTCACCTATTCCCTCTCTGTTGAAACAGTAAAAATAATAGAAAAAACAAACAAAAAAATCATATCCCGAAACACCAAGCTAAATAAGACATCAATGTAAATCTCTTAAAATCCCATGGACTTCATCAAGATTGCATAGCATCTAAGTTAGCACAGAATGGGGTTTATTGTGCTTAACCTGATAAATCAGTCCTGAGACACTTTGGAATACATTTCAAAGTGCACATCAGATTTCTAACTGCAACCTGCACCAATGCTTTGGGGAGAAAAAAAAAATCATTTGTTTTCTTGTATAATGTTTGTCTCTTATTGTTAAGGTTTATTTTAGCATAGTTAGTGTATTTCCATAAATGGACCTTTATGCTGAATAAAAACTACGGTTTTATTTTAAGTATTTAAAATCTGCCAAACACCATCACATGCATTTGTCCTCTTCCCCAAGCATTTTAGCTGTCATTTAATAGATTTACATTTACAATTAATGATAATCTGGTAACTATGAGGCTATGGATCAAATTAAAACTTCCTCACAGAACAGCTTATTTAGCATTCGTTACTAAAACAAACTAACAAAAAAACCCAAAAAACCACAACTAACCCACAAAAAACATAAAAACAAGTTACAAGAATTACTTACTAGAATCCAAAAAAAAGTTTACCAAGACTATCAGTCTTGGTCATGGGGTATCTTTTCCTCTCTAAAAAAAAAAATAATTTTAGGCAATCTTCACCAAATTACTTTTGTTAACTTTTTTTACCATTTTATGTCAGCACATATACTCTATTTCAGGTTCCACTTACAAAATTGATTTAGCTGAAGATAAAACTGTATATTGGCTATTTACTCTAGGTACTGTATATTCTCGTTCTATTTTATGCTTTGAAATTGATTTTTTGTATGCTTCTCTGTGTTAAAAATTAGAGCACTGAAGAGTATTTGAGTCTGATCAGTTTGCAATGGTTAGTTCACCCCAATTTTAGTTGTATTTTGACTGATTTGAGAGACAAACACCTATTCTCATATAAGCTTTTAGATAGAGTAAAAGTTGCCATTTCGTAATAATAGAGACAAAAATTAGTTTTAAATTATAACTATCTACCTCTGTACTGCAGGTCATTTTCCAAAGAAGCCAGAAACATACCAGACAAAATGCCTACAAACACTGCACGATACATGATATTTCACTTAGTATTTGTATCCACTATTCCCTTAGGGGGTGTGCTGGGTGCACACTCACACCTGACCTTGGTTTTTAGACATCGCACACTTTCTCTAAAAAGTTTTAAAAAATCACCTCAGATGCGAAAGGATTACAAACTGCTGTGTTTGCACATTAGACAGCTCATCTTCGTTTCTTTATGTGTCACTAAACTCTAGATGGATTCATCATAAAACTTGAGGTGGAACTTAAGTGCATTTACATACATGTGAAATGTGTAAGCTATGACTAATTTTAACTCACAGGGCAGAATTTAAATAATTAGTTACAAGAAGTCAAACTAAGGGAAAAAAGGAGGAAAGAGATGGTTAGAGGCAGAGTAGTAAATTGTTCCATTTTTGCAGGTAATCTAAATGCAAACTAGAAGCAACTTATCATGAGAATGGATTTTCCACCATCTGGTCAAATAACAGGGGATTTGTCTAGTGGCAAGCAAAGAATGGAATGATGTGAGAAAGATTAGCGGGCAAGTCCTACAGTTGGCTAAAATGTATTTTGTGCAAACAAGAACAGATGACGCCTTAACAATTACACCTGTCAAAAACTCCAGAAAGCAATCCATCTCTGAACAGCCCAGTTGAAAACAGGCTAGTTCATAACAAAATGAATTTTTTTAAACAATTGCCAGCCATAACAGTTTGATGCATGACAAGCTTAGGAAGTTGCGTTCCACGTACAACTGAAACCTTAACTAACTGGACCCCGTTTTTCTCTGATAAGTAAGGTATTAAACGACATTAAAAAAAAAAAAAAAGAAAAGAAATCTTAAGTGAAACAATGCAAATAGCTAATAATCTTGGAAAGCAAGAAAATTTAGAGTTGAGCCTGACATATAGACCCTGTAAATTTTCAGTATGTGCCACATGAATTGGTCCAAGAAGGGATTTTTAAAAATGGCCTTTTTTGTGGGAGTTAGACAGTTTCTGGACTGGCATGCCTTGCATAGAATCCAGACAATTCCTAGAATTAAAGGTCTTTCTAAATATAGATGTGAAGTCTTAAAATTACTACCCTATATATTTCCTGCCAGAAGGGAGAATTCTAATAATGTTTTCTGTAGAGATAGGATTTCTTTCTTCAGAAAAGATATAATCT
Organism: Illadopsis cleaveri; assembly: GCA_013399915.1. Taxonomy (NCBI): domain Eukaryota; kingdom Metazoa; phylum Chordata; class Aves; order Passeriformes; family Timaliidae; genus Illadopsis; species Illadopsis cleaveri. The sequence goes on along the minus strand of VXBB01003584.1, from coordinate 76,732 downwards.
CAAGGTACAACAATATTTTACACCAATTCCAAGGTGATTTTCTTTAAAATTAACTGTTTATATATGCACCTAATGTTTCAGGATCCAAACTTGCCATGTACTTTCTTTTTTAAAAAGTCATAGTTCCCTACAGAAGATGGAGATTATAGCTCATATATCTATTTGGAATGGATGGTGACAAAAGACTGTCCCAGAATCAATTAAGTTTTTCATACTGTTTGGTCTGTGGCTTTCAAATATTCAAGCAGAACTTGTTACTTCATTAAGCAATTTAACTAAGTGACTTCATGAAAGAGTTCACAGAAAGTCAACCTAATGTACTGCTGTCAGCAGACTCTAGCAAGGCAAATCAGAGGAGAGCTTGAGGGGCTGCTTTCTTCTTCCTCTTAAAGACCATGAAGATGATTCGGGGTGGTTATTCAACTATTTTGATTTTTTTCTCTCATGAGAGAAACAAAAAATAGCATTTTGCCACACACCAAATTCAGATGGGCCAGAAGAATAGCTATGGAGCAAACGACAATCAGCATTATATGTATGCTCCTGGTAAAAGACAAAGCTGGGTCAGAGGATCTCTGTTGTCTTGGTATGGATGAGAACTCACTGAATGCAACATGGGCAATAGGAAAAAAACCCCAAGTATTCTAATTGCAAACTTCACAGTTAGGAGTTAGCTGACAGTTCTTACTCAGGATGGCAATTTGAAAGGTCGTCTGGGTTCTTGAGCTCATTTTTTGTGGAGACTTGGTAGGCTGTAGTTAATTTTTCCCCCTGCCTCACTTTTGCTGCATAATTGGTAAGGTCGAGATCTGGTGCTAGAGTTAAATTTAACTTCTAAACACTGATATAGTTATCCCCATTAAATATTTGAAAATAAAACAGAAATCGTACAAGATATACCTTTCTAGTCCTTTTCTTCCTGCCTCCTAAAAATTCCAAAATAATTCTTGGCAGAGGTCAAGGTGTTACATTTAACCCCATGGTTCACACACTGCTCATTTCTGTTTCTTTTCCACACCTTTTCCAACAGATCAACAATATTTTTCAAGCCTGTGGTAGTAATACAGGCTTGGTGTTGGAAGCATTTTCTGTACAGGAAAGCTCTTACATTCAAGGATTCAACTCCTAATTAGCAAAAATAGCGTGAATTAGAGCTTCTTCCCTCAGAACTAATAAATCTATTCTGAACAAGGTATTTCCTCTATTTTACCCTACAAATAACAGCACAGCAAGATTGCTTCCGAAGGACAAGGTTTTTTTCATTAAAAATTTGGGAATGAAGAGTGTGAAGCTTTACATTCAGATAATCCTAGGCCTCCAAAACTGTTGGTCCCTGGGAAACACAATACTCAGGTGCCAATCAAGTTACATGTGTCTAGTTCAAGGTTTCTAATACCATGATTTAAAAAAAAAAAAAAAAAAAAAAAATTCATGAGCATTTTCAAATTTGTGAGTATAGAATATCCAGAATTTTAACAATAGAAAAAAAACACCTCCCACCTAACACTAGCTAACACTTAAGTGATATCAGCCATGAAAGAAAGTATTGCAGAAACTCAGATGTATTTAAGTTTTCCAAATGAAAGTTTGTCTTTGTCTTCTGTCAAACTCTGTCTTCAGAGTTTGATCTCTGGCCAGATTCTCCCCTATATTATTACTTCAGCTTTCTATATAGCCCCATATGCTATCTTCCCTTACTTTCTTATTTAATTTTTGTGCATAGACATGTTTAGTGAGGTCCTACCACCTTTTTATTCAAGCTACACACACAAGTAAGTTAATTGATATCATTATAGTCATACTTTCCTCTTTAAAATTGAGTATTTAAAAGGTAAAACATGAGATATGGTATGAGATTTCTTCCTACCATGTGACAGAAGACTGAATGATTGTAAGCCAGAGAGGCATGTAGGCAATTATTCTGTTGATTTGACCAATATATAGAGAAAAAAAGGAGGATAATCTACTTGGGTCTTCTGTATGACACTTGATATCTCTGACACCTCTTGAAGAAAGGAAAGGGCTTCAGTAGTCAGGCCATCACTAGAATCACCACTCATTCTCTTCCCCTAGTCTGTACATTAGTCAGGAAAAAACCTAAAACCTGTTTTCTACTCCATCAGATTTCAAAGATGATACAGAAGTGCACAATGTTCCCTAAATGTACAATCAGGTCAAGATTTGAGTACCACCAGTGTAGGCCAAAAGAACAGACAATACCTCAGAGGCACATCTGAAAAGTATGATAGAATACCATCAATGCAAACATTTGTTCTAGAAATGAGTGCTCCTTATGGTCCATGTGTGTGCTCACCTGCTGCCTAATCCAGAGTACTCTGTGCATATCCCCAGTCCTTACCACAATGTGCAGTAGGACACCTGAACAGAAAATTGATAAGGTTTTGGATGACTTGCATGTACGAGTCCCCACTCATCACAAAATTCAGGTTTAGCTTCTCTGCTATCCTACTCCTCTCTTCTCTGTCCTTACACCCGTAGAGAATGATGAGGATAAAAACCAAGAAGATCCAGCCAATCAAAGCCTGGCTACAAGCCTAGTGTTACCAGCAGAATTTCAGGATCTTTTTGATCATGGGTTGGTTTACAAACAGTTGACCTGCTGGAAATAAAGGGCACACCTGTCTCCAAGGGGGAAAAGGATCTTTGCCCAGGAGTTAACAGGTTCACTGAATGAACTTTAAGCTAGACTTGAAAGTAAAAAGAGCTAAAATTAGGCTTACAAGAGATAAGCCAGGAGCCAGCACACTGAGGTTTCAGGGATGTGCTGACAAGGTCCTTTGGTCTGCCATCTCAGTGAAGGGAATGAAGGAAATTGAGATCTCTGTGGTTATTGATGCCTTAGAAACCACAGAAGAGCATGAGAATGGTGACGTAGGCATTAAGGCTTCTCTTCTCCAAGAAGGTGTTGGGACCAATAGCCCAACTGAAGTGCCTCTACACACAACACAGGCAACAGACAGGAGGAGCTGAAAATGACTGTGCAGCAGGAAAAGTGCAGAAGTGTTCACTGAGACAATTTTCAGAATTTACCAGCAGTCCTGGCTAACTCTAGAGGTCCCAGGTCACTGGAGGCTGGCAAAAGTGATGCCCACCTAAAAGAAGGGCTGGAAGGAGAATCCAGATAACTACAGGCCTGTGAACCTAACCTCAGAGTCAGGGAAGGTCTGCCATGGAGCAAATCATCTTAAGTGCCATCACACAGAGCACAGAGGACAACCAGGGGGTCAGGCCCAGGCAGCATGGGTTTGTGAAAAGCATGTCCTGCTGGACTAAACTAACCTCCTTCTAAGCTACAGTGACCACACTTAGGGGACAGGGCTGTGCATGCAGTCTACCTGGACTCCAGTAAAACCTTTGGTACCATTTCCCACAGCATTCCCCTGGAAAAAGTGGCTGCTCATGGCTTAGACTGGTGTTCTCTTCACCAGGTAGAACTTTGGTTGGATGGTGAAGGCCACAGACTGGAGGTGAATGGAATTAAATCCAGCTGGTGACCAGTCACAAATGGCGTTCCCCAAGTCTCAGTAGTAGCCACAGTCCTGTTTAATGCCTTTAATCAGATTGCAGATGACAGCAATTTAGGCAGGAGTATCAATCTGCTGGAGGACAGCAAGGCTTTTCAGACACATCTGGGCAGGCTGGATCAATGAACCAAGGCCAGTTGTAGGAGGTTCAACAAGGTGAAGGGCCAGGTCCTACTAACTGGGTCACAACCACCCCAGGCAGTGCTACAGGCCAGGAGAAGCATGGCTGGAAAGCTGCCCAGTGGAAAAGGACCTGGGGATGGTAGTAAACAGCAGCTGAACACAAAGCAATGTGTGACCAGATGGCCAAGAAGGCCAATGGCATCCTGGCCTGTATCAGCAATAGTGTGGCCAGTAGGGCCACAAGTGATTGTCCCCCTATACTGGGCCCTGGTGAGGCCACCTTGAGTGCTGTGTCCAGTTCTGGGTCTCTCAATGCAAGAAAGACACTGAGGTGCTGGAGCGTGTCCAGAGATGGGCAAGAGAGCTGGTGAAGGGTCTGGAGGACAAATCTGAGGAGAAGTGGCTGAGGGAGCTGGAGGTGTTTAGGCTGGAGAAAAGCCTCAGGGGAGATGTTATCACTCTCTCCAACTGCCTGAAAGAAGGCTGTAGCAAGGTGGGATCTGACTCTTCTCTCTAGTAACAAGCAAAAAGACAAGAGGAAACTGCCTCAACTTGGACTGGGGGGAGGTTTAGATTGAAAATTAGGAAAGACTTCCTCACCAAGAAGATGATCTAAGTACTGAAGGGGGCTGTCCATGGGAGTGGTGGAGTCATCAGCCACAGAGGTATTTAAGTGAGGTATAAATGTGGCACTATTATGTGTTCACATTTAATGTTCACACGGGTTAGTGGTGAACTTGTCAGTGTTAGGCCAGCAGTTGTACTGGATGATCTTAAAAGTTCTTCCAATATAAAAAAGTCAATGGGGAGGCTTCTTATAGTAAAATTGACAGTAATCTCATCCATCTAGAAGGACTTAAAGCATTTCTAGGGTATTTGACTATTAGATAAACTAATCTTTATATCCACAGTCTTTTTATTCCCCTTCCAATGCACTAATATTATAAAGAAGCACCTACTGCAGCAATTATCCATATTGATTATGCTGCTTGGGTCTGATGTTCTGCTGCATTTTATAAGAACAAAGTATGAACAGTTTTGAAAAAATACCTGCCCTGAGGTTAAAATTGTTTCAGAAATCCATTCAGATATTAGTTGGCTCACATCTACTTTAATATACATAGTTCTATCACTTTTTTTTAACTTTTCTGAAATTTAATACTCTTAAAATAGAGATCATCAGGGACCTCTGTCTAGGGACAAGATACCAAAACCAGATAGTTATTCTTACATAGGAACCTGACTTCATATCGATTGAAAAGTAAGCTTAGCAACTGCTTTCAAGTTAAGCAGTTGAATAGTTTTATATGCCTTGTCCTGTATCCTTTGCAACTAAAAACATCTGCAGTTGAAAAAGACTATGAGGTGAGGTCCAGGGTCAAAGAGCAGGTCAGTAGCAGACATAAATGAAGTGAGGTCTTGAATTTCCAACCCTTGGACCATCCCCTGCTGAAACAGTGAATGTTCTCAATACTTCAGCACATGTCAAATCCATTCTGAATCTTCCTGTATTTTTGATTTAAAGAATGTAGAATGCATTGAAATTCAGTAATTGATCATACAGTGTAGAGAGGGAGGTTGAGACTATTTTTGTATTTTTAAATTGTAAACTTTTACTTTATAGCCACTTGCATCTCCCATTATCAGAATAATAAATAGGAGAATTCAGTGTATATCACTATTTTTTGTCATGCATTTCTCATTTTGTCTTGATACTTACCCAGGCTCTTTGCATTAAACACATGTAATTTTTGTAACTTCAAAAGGACTCTATTTTTGCTGTATCTTTCTCAGTGGTCAGAACTGAACATATTATTCAAGTGATGTTGTATCATTGATCTATATAGCACAATATATTTGTTATAATGCTCACACTACAGTCTCATTAGATGCATTTTCAATACAATTTTCTACCCCATCCCTAACATTGTGTAATATTTTGTTTGCTTTTATGTTTAGTGTTGCACACTAAAGCAAAGATTTTCACTGAGCTGTCCTCAGTGACATCCCGGCATATTTCCTCTAGGTTATAGTTAATTTAGAACCTAGCAATGTGTATGAGTAGTTCAAATTGTTTTTTTCCACTGTGCACTACGTTTCATCTGTCAGCAATGACTCATTTGTCATTATGTCGCCTGTTAGCTCAGTGAGGTATCTCAGAAGTCCCTCATAGTTTCTTCTAATTTCTACAATCCTAAGCTGAAGTGAGTTTCTTACATATCTTACTTTTTAAAATACTCACAACTGTATTAAATTTTCCTCAAAAAATTTTAATGAGGGACATATTCAGAAACTTTTAACAGTCAGAAGATATCATATCATTTTTTCCTCATCCTGATTGATATTTTATAACAATTTTCTAACCGATTAGAAATGCACTGTTTTTAAGCATAAAAGTCACTCTCATTTTTTCAACAGACTTAAGTTTAAGTAATTTTTTGGCTTTTAAATACATTGTGGATGTTTTGTTGCGAAACACCTCTTGGTTAGTTTTACTAATATTGTTACTGGGAAGCACTTTTTAAAAATATTTGAACACTCTATTTTGCCATTGATTTGACAAAAGAGAATCAGTAGTAGAACTAGAGCCACAGAGCTCAATGCAATCTTCAGTCCATAATCTAAGTGGTCTGAATAAGGCTGTAGGTTTCATTACCTGACATATGAATAAGGAGGAAAAAAATACAAACTGCTGATGCAATACACCTTCTTCCACAAGTTTAAAGCCCTTATCCTTAGTGCTCCAATACATGCAGTATTTTTGCTGGTGGATTAATATAGTTAATATTCATCCATTTCTGCTGGCAGGACCTCCTAGGACAGCATGATGCATAAAGCTCTTACACATAGCTCTGCAGAACACAGGGGCAAATAAATTTCCAGCTGTACAGCAGTACCAAAGGCTTTCAAACCCCTCAGATGAAGGGATAGTCCAAGTTGGCAGGTTTCTCTCTCTGAATTTTTTTTCCCTTTTTAAAAAAGAAGAAATTAATAATTTGTCTCTAAACCCTTTATATGATCTTCATGCTGTCATTTTGATGTTTCTGTTTCAGGAACAAAAAGTAAACAGGTAAAACTCATAAGTAATATCTTGACACGTGTATTCTATTCATTATAACAATTAAATTTACAGAGATAGGGAATATGCTCTTGAGAATAAGCTTCCTGAAGTTTGACTTGGGCTGAAGCCAAAACATTTCAGGTTTAGTACTCAGGAGTATTATTTAGAAGATAAACTGCTTGATATCAGATTTTGGAAAAGGTAGAATTAGCATCAAGTCTTGTTGCACAGCAATTCATTGGAGGGAACATACTCCATATTACTTGCTCATATTCACAATAATAATTAAAAAACAAAAACCTCTGGCTAAGGGAATTTACCTTTAATAAAATGTTTTGAAAATGACGTTAGGGAGTATTCCATTGAAGGAAGAGTGATAAATACTTTCCCCTTTATTTTTTATGTTGTAATATTTTGTGGCTTCAAAAAGCTTTTGAGCACTATACAGTCTTAAAAAACTTTCACTTTTAAAGCTGATTATTTCTTGAACTTTTGAGTGACAAAAACAGCTCTTGAACCACTGTGCAGCAATTCCTCACAAAATACACTCTCGCAAAAAGGATTACATACAACTAAAACTGTTTTTTATGTAGAAACAACAGCAGCAAGAAAATACAAACTGCTTATTTTCCCTTTGCTTACTTGGAGACTAAGCTTTTCCAGATGTTGAACTTATGCTTGTAGCACTACATGTGCAGAAATGTGCAAACACACCATTCACATACACACATCTGAACAGGAATTGACTCGTAAGTGACACAAATTCTTACTCTTGTCTTGCAACTGCAATTTTCATCATGCGTATGTAAATGCTATTTTTATGCAACACTGTAAGCAACCATATCAGTTTGTGTTTGTTTGCAGATAAAAGAACATGGGTATTATTCCTTGAAACTACACTACTGCACACACACCTTTTCTTCAATATTGGGTTGAGCTGTGTGTATTGCATTATGGCACTTCATTCACATTTAGAGTACAACACAAGTTTTAAATTACTTTTAAAAACAAAACCAGATCAGTCTAAAATTAATGATAATAAGCCTGAACTTGTACAGGAAACCGCAGATGTCAGAGGGCAGTCAAAAAGGATGATGCTGAAGTTAAAAAAATGGTCTCAGGAACTAATACTCAAGTATATCAACTCCTCACTGCCTATTGCCGGCTTGGACCTATCCTGAAGGGCGTCTTTCTTGAGATACACCTCTTTGTGAAGAAGTAAAAACATAAGGCAATCTAAATGTATTAATGGGGAGAAAACAGCTGGTGGCACTGAAAGCCTCAGAGAAAGCAGTACAAGTGCTTTTTTATTTTTTGAAATGTGTTTCAACTTGCTAAGAAGGAGAAAAGAATAAAAAAGCTTCTTAGCAGCACCACCTGTTTACTTTACTTTTGATTCCCACTTACCTGAATCTTGTGAGGCCACTTCAGCGCAAAGTAAAAGAATTCTTAAAGCAGCTTTTTTTTTTTTCTTGTTGTTGGTTTCTTTTTTGTTAGTTGATTTTTTGTTGGTTTTTTTTTTAATACTACTACTGGACAGTGATACTGCATCAATAAGTATGTCTTGAGCCTCTACATTACAACGATGTGATTAAGTTTTGGAAACATGGTGAGTTTTACACCACCCTTATAGTTCTATTACAGAGACTCCATTCCTACACACCTCTTGTTCCCCAGATTCTGACAATGTAAATCTAAGCTTGTAACAGCCAGAATGAATGTATGAAGGAGCAATAAAAGGATTAGATTATTTATATGGCTAAGTATTGTAAATACATATAGAGATAGCAATATTCCCTTTTATTAATTTCATTGCAAACAGTTTCATAAATAAGTGAATTCCAGACAGTCCATTTATCATTACAGGGTTTAGCATTGCTTCGTAAACCACATTATGTTGCAAGTTGTTTTTCACTTCAATCATGATGGCAAAATTACTACAGTCACATTTTTGGGGGGAGGCAGGGGGGTGGGGAGAAGAACAGCAGAGGAATGCTCCATTAAGAGACATTCATTTTATAATAGAAATCCATTGATATCTTATTTCCTACCACAAAATTTTGGAAAAATGAATGCTTATCCAACAGTTCATGCAGTTTCTTGATTTCAAAGCCAGTAAAGGCTATTAAAACAATCTAGCTAATAGCACAATAGACTTCTTGGTGCAAGCATAAATGCCCATTATATCTTCAATTTGTCTTTGCTTTCAGTAATCCTCCAGTAAATCACACTCAAAAATAAATAAATAAATCTTCAAAATCCTGGTATTTCATGAATCTCTATTAGTTAGCAATCAGGAATGGAGAATGCATTTTCCTTCTGGTTTGATTTTTTTTTTTTTTTCATTTTAAGCCAAGCATTGGGTTTTGTTTAGTTTTGCAACAGCTTTAAAATATCTTGTTTCAAGAACAGTCCCCTTACTTTAAATGTAGGTATTGGCTAATATGTTTTTACCTTTGAAAATTCAAATAGTAGTTAAAAAAAAAAAAAGTGCTATATTAGTCAATGATAAAGTCAATGGAAAATGTGTTGCCATTGTGAAAAATGCTTAACTATTTGCCACATTTCTCCCCTTCAGTAACAACAAACTTTATCATCAGCTACATTTAGGAACAGAACTCCTCTGTCTTCTCAGTGAGGAGTTATTCTGGCTGCAAACATACTGCACATGCTACTGAAAGTGTTTAATAATAAAAGACCATGCACTTTCATGTAATTCATAATTAGAAGATGACTACAACGGCATTATTTAAAATCAAGCCTTTGTTATCAGTGCCAGTTTTAGACAGAAGCTGAGAATCATTTGTGAGCTGTGGCAGACCCAGACTGTTCAAAGCAATTGCTGTTCAGCATGAAAGCTGCAATGGAGGTCACAGAACAGGTCAGGAGGAAAGATAGTGTATCGATTTCACACCAGGAATAGAGGCAAAGCCAGGGCCCACTGTTGCTGCATGTGATGTATTTCACTTCAGTTTAAGGCACATTTCATTCCAATTCAAGAGGGGGTGGGGAGCAAAGGGTGAGCAGATTTCACAGTGAATCATGATGAATTCTGGACTTGTGTATTCCAGTAAATATCTCCTTCCTGACATTAAGTATTTTTATAGCAGACTGAATACAATGGAAATTAGACTGCAATCAGATAGCAGGAGAGGACTCCTGGGGGGGGAAAAAAATCCAGAACAAAACCAAAACACAACTCCGAAGAAACCCTGCCACCAAAACCTATATAAGATTAGGTCTACTGCCTCCCAGATTAGTATATACAAATCTTGTCTCAAACCCAGAAAACTGTTACAGATGAAGTCCACTAAAAAAAAATGTACTTTGTTCCAATATTCATGCTGATAAAGACAACTTTATATGATATTCTAATATTTTATTAAAACATCGTTAAGTCACATAAACCTGAGCCAAAAGGCTTCAAAAACTAAAGGACAGTAACTCTGTTCACACAAACCTCCCAGCTAGGCACACACAAAGGCCCACTGCAAAGACAATATAATCCCTGAAAAAATATTTTAAATGCATCAGTATAATAAACACACTAAAAAGTGGCGAATAATTGTATTTTCATTTTATATGGTGATATAAATTGATATACCAAATGACCCTGATTACTCCAGCAAAGGATATTAGCAGCTATCCCTAACTGTTTTATAGAAGAGCGTTGATGATTATTCATAATTCATTGCCTAGTAATAATGGCCAACTTCTGCTCCAACTCCTTTCTAAATAAATAAATAAATAGAAAATGAAAATAAAAATATCCCTTCTAATGAGGAAAGCATTAACTACAACTAGAGGGATATTTCTCAAGTTACTTGGATACCAAGCTAGCCTTGTTCAATTTTTTTTCCAACACTGAGAAACTTAATTTCCATTACTTTTGCCCAGTATGCTGTAAAATTGTCAACTTTTAAACTGTTCAGTTCACATACAGGGTAATGGTCAAATGCTAAGATTTTTATGGATAAAGTGCTCCCTCCCTGCTCTGGTATTACTTTGCATAATTTGTTCTCTGAAAAACTGCTCCTCTTTTTAAATGCTGACTTTGCTCTTCTGCTTGTGACAATATTTTACAACTTTTCTAGATCTTTATATTGGCTCCATAACACCAGCAAAATAGCCAGACACTGACATATTTCAGAACAAAAAAAGGACTATATTTGAGACTGCACAGAGATTTCCTATTAAATTATTTATATTAGTTCACTTCCACGTCATTATTTCTTTTCAACTGTTCTAAGGCATCAATGTCAACTTCTTGAACCCTCTCATGAAAGCTTTGCTGTCATGAGGGTCTATTTCAGCATCCTTAATTCTGCATAAGGAATCAGTTACCCAGCAAGTTTCCAATCACAAAGGGCCAGATGTTCCTCTCTGCTACATGCTGGAGCTGGCCAGACGGGCCCCTCACTAAGACTGAGGAGGGCAAAAGGTGGCTGTGCAGAGAGAGAGAGAAAGAGTGTGCGTGCCACTGGCCTGCCACAAAACAGCTGAGGCTGTGGTGCACGAAAAGAAAAAAAAAATCTAACAGTGGAAAATGTTAAACGGAAGTGATGGTAGCAATCAGGTACTCTGTGATCCACAAGGAAATATCATTAACTTGCACTGTGAAATTCCATAAGAGTTACCACTTCTAAATCATTTGTCAACTTTGATGCTGTAGAAATGTACAGAAATCTCAATGCTGTGCTATATAAATGTATAGAAGTGTTTCACAGGTTTGAGTGAGGCTTCAGTGCATTAGCACCTGCTGACTACAGACAAAGTCAAAACCCACTAATGCTCTTTGATCTACAGACTCCTGCTGACACTAGGCATCATGAGATTCTTCCTCCTCTGATATGTGGTGTATGGTTAAACTGCCTGTGGTGGTTCCTCTCAGGAACATCCAAAAGCATTGTGGTGCTGACAATTGTTTCCTAAAGACCATGAACAGTAGAGTAGCTGCAGATACAGTTTCATGAGCAAAGGCCAAGAGGACAGATATCTCCCTTCATGGTGCTGATATCTAGAACTACCTCTTCCCATTAAGAAGGGACAATGCTAGCATTAAGATCGTTTTATCTCACACTTGTTACTGGACTTCCAGATAGTACCAGCAAAAAATATAGTCATTTTTCCATTTACAATTGGACAGACAATTGCTATTTTTTAATGGACAAGGATCTTATCAAGAGACCAAACCATTAAGACCACTGTAGACTAAGCTATTCTAATAAACAGTTTGAATACAACTTGCAAGCCACGCATGTGGAACAGAATATAAATCTCAAAACACTCTAATTCAAAAGAGTCCACAGCGATTGCCAGGCAAAATTTCAACTCCAAGCCTAATCTGAAATTCAGTGCTATCAGTGGCATAAGGCCCCCTGTTTTACACACCTTCACATTCCCCCTGAACCTTAACAGGGTAGTTTTGCTTATCCAGGACACATCAGCTGACACACAGGAAAAAGTGTACAGCTGTGGGTCTTGCTTTCATTACAGTTCAAGTTAAGCCCAAGGATTGCACATGCCACTGAAAGGTTTGTGCCACGCATTGCTGCTGATATTCCTGTTCAGGAAAGAATACATCAGGTGATGCAGCACTGCAGTGGGGGGTCCTCAGAACACAGCACCAAAATCTGTAGCAGGTACACCCACACACTTCATGGCTGGGGAAACATGTGGCAGGAGCACCAACTGCACCATCAGCTGGAATGGTTATTGTGGCTGTGGGCTGGGGAAGCTGTTGCATTCTTCCAAATTTCTAGATCCTGAATTTTTCAGTACTAGCACAATATTCTATCATTCCCACAAAGTCCTCCATTACCTCATAAAATGAAGTGACCTGTGCTGTCAAAAAAAAGTTCCCTAAAAATTCGAAGAAATGTAAAATCTGAGTATTTTCTTTTTCCTCTTCAAGAGTGTGAGGAATGGGAATGAAAAAGAAGAGAGAAAAGCAAAGGGGCATGGGTTAAGTTGAATTAGCAGTAGAGCATACTCTGGAAAGGTGCGTGCATAAAGTACAGGCCTCAGGGAATAACAGTGGTAAATAGACAAATTGAACTTCAGGAGTCTTTCTAACCTCTCATATATATAATTTTTTTTTAATATTTACTGAGTGTAAAAAAGTCAGCCTTAGACGCTTCCAATGAATATGATAAATGGTCATATTGCATATGTGTTAATTAACACTAACACCTCTCTGGATAATGGAAAAAAAAAGTAGTGCAAAAAAAAAATCCATACAAACCCCACAACAAAAAAACTAAAGCGTTTACAGACACAATATACATGCTTTTAAGCAAAGTGAGCCTGGCAGGTGGGTGTGTTCCTAGTAAACTGCACCACCATTTACTTTCTATATGGAAACAACAACCTGAAAAAAATGATACTCAATCAAGTGCAAAGCATTAAATTGCATCTTCTACTTGTTAGATGCTTTTACCAAAACATTCAGCCACTTCAGCAACAATCTCATCCAAACTACAATATTTGGAGTAAATGGTGTGAATAAAAACTTTCAGTTCTACACTAGGCATTTTCACAGATTGACCTAAAACAGTGAGCTTCTGCACAGTCGACTTAATCCCTAGCCAAGAAGTAAATGTGCTAGAAGCATCCTTTACAACACTGTATATTAATCCACACCATTTTTGCTTGTGTTTTGTGTGGCGTTTTGTTTTTTGAAACAAGGATACCAACACCCAGCATCTCTCAGTTATACAAAAATACATCACCCAGTTCTTTTGAGAATTAAAGAATTCCCCTCAATGCCATAAACAACAAGTATTTTTTGGAAAAGTCCACAATTATTTTTTTTTCTACTAACCATTTGCCCAAGCAAGAAAATCTCCAAAGATGACACTTTGAAACCTCACAAGTGTTACTCGTTCAAAAGAATGGCAAAAATTAGTTTTGGTTCATTTATTTAATTACATTTTTCAACTTTGCTGGGGTCTGGTTTTTTTCCACTATGTAGCCATAAGAAGATTGTTGAAAAGTCAGAACTGAACTAAACATAAAAAAGCCCACAAAAAAAACCATAGAAACTCCCACCCAAAAGACCCTCCACCTTAGATTCACATGAAAGAAACTCAAGTCCTGAAAAGAACTCTGCAGCCTGACAGTTTGAACTCTCTGTGGAGGATTACTTAAGGACTACACGTAATTAACCATAATTCCACATTATCATTATCAGTTTAAAAAGGCAAAACAACCAATATGGGTTCTTTCTGGCCTCTGATAACATTTTGTCCCTTGTATCTTAACAACAATTTATTTGCACTAAAAAACACCATAATAATAAACTTCTGAGATTTCCACCAAGTAGCAAGACTTGGTTCAGAACCAATACCAGAAAAACTGATCACAATGTTGCAATTGCTATGTGCTTGCTTAAGGATGACTAAAAATGAACTAGTATTCTGTCAGAGCAAAACACTCATGCACTTTATGTTTCCAAAAAAGGACTGCATGATAATGAATATTTTTAGTATTCTCATTTATTGAAAGCATAGCAAGTACTATTTAGTCCTTCCAATTCTGAGGGAATGAACACTTTAACAATGTATAATTCAAGGAAGAGAAGGTTGAGAACAGTGGTTTTGAACAGATACTTTAGGGCTTCTAGTTTAGAAGACATTTCAAAGCAAAACTGGTTTTGTGTTCCCTTGGCAGAAAGGGAGGAAAAAAAAGCAAAGAAAAATCTGAAAGGCAAGCAATGTACTTTTTATGTAATATTAAAGAAAACAATGCTGTTTAAAAGAAAAAAAGCAGCATGTCTTTCACATTTTATGTCCTAAGTAGGTTTAAGTACTGCCTATTACTTGTCAAGAATTCAACAGCAAATAGAAACTTTCCAGGTTGACATGCAGGGGCAGACGAAGGTCATTCTTTAAAGCATTTTCTCACCTGAGAGGAAAACCCAGAAAGATGCTGTTTGAGCAATTTATACCAGGCACAGCAAGTCATTAGGTGTCTGTGCTGCAAGTCTGCCATAATCCCAATTCCACAGCCATATGTGGTTACCATGGTGGGAACCAGCTCCAAAAGCCAGTAAGTAAAAGGAGCTCAGAGGTGTGTATTTTCTTCTCAATGTGCTGAGCAGATATAGGCACTGTAAATCTTGCCCAGAACAGCAAGGCAGCAGAAAAGGTGCATTGCAGAGACGAACAGCACACATTATGTTTCAAGAAAGTAAATTTTCAAGTTTTGGAGGTGGAGACATGATTGTGGAGGGGGGGAAAAAAAAATGCAATTTGCAGGTAAGAAAACATTCTTTCTGGCTAGTGTTTTAATGAGAATTTTTCTCCAGATTCAGTTTGACTTTAAAACAAAAACTAAACAGTAAGAAATCCAAAAGCATCTGTGAGTAACTACTACACTCTTAACTTCAGAGTCAAGAGACTCTGACTTCCATTTTAAATAGCCAAAACAGTACAATTCCTGACCTGTACTTTGTAAAGACTTAAACTCAGAATTTTTGCAATACCCAGCCATCCAGGAGGAATACATGAGCGTGCAAATAACTCCTTTTTCCCAGAGAAGGTTACAAAATGATGCAAAGATGTCTAGCTTTCAGTTACAGCAAGTAATACATGATACAGATTTGCTCATACAGAACAGGACCTTATTCCATTTATATGGGCAGAATTTCAAGTCTAATACAGACCTACACGTCTAAAGAGGAACACAGATGAATCTATTAAGTACATACTGCTGATATGCCTGCAACATGTAGCACTAGCTAACGGCTGATTTTCACAGTAGATTTGAAATCACACAAAACCAAAAGCATTTTACCCAACAAGAACAGTGTGTGGACTATCCTACTCCTCCTTCTCTCAGGGCTCTTACAATCTAAGTTGGCACACATTCCTCTACTTGCCAGCCCCAAGGACAGCCCTATCTTGGATATCTCAGCCAAGGCAGAGACTTCCCTTTTTATCATGGACAGCTTTACTGGCCTGTTCAGAGTCCTTCCTGTGCCTCTAAGCCATACAAAAGGAGATTTAATATGCAAGTTTTTGACCAATTTTATCCTCCCCACACTTGTGGAATGGTTTTGTGTTTGTACGTTCTATGTGTCTAAAAAAGAAAAACCTCAGGAACGGAATTGTATGCATCTATATTATTATTTTTAACTCCCAAACTTCATTAAAGAATCTCTACATTTATACAGAAACACAATATAAGTGACTTAATATTTTATGGCCACCTCAAAATACTTTTCTGTAACACCTGAATTTGTCCCTTTAGCTTAGGGAGCTATGTGAACAAATTTAACATACTCTAAGGACATCCTGCATTTCTTGTAAGTTTGCATATCCCAATTGTCTCATATTTCTAACATTGGGAAATTCATCAAGTTAAAATTCTATGGGAAAAAGAAATCACTTTAAAAGAGGAAATTAAGCCACCAGACTCACTAAGCACAAGCAAGAGTAGAAAAACCAAGCAAAACCACCATCATTAGCTGCATGCTATCCAATTAGCTTCTGCAATAGTCTATATTAGACAAGATATGTGCTACTGTATTTTAAAGGAGGGCAGAAGACACGCTCAATCTCGCTGCTGTTCCTTTTCTTTCTTGAGTACTATTTAGTCAAACAAAAAAGCATTACTGTACTCTACATTTACTTATCTCTGCCATAAAATTACAAATATAATACATATCATGCCTGAAAATCGGTTTCCATTAACATCAACCATCACCTCTACATATAACTTCATATTCTTCTCTCAATGGGAAAGTATGAATGCTTCTGTCTGCACAAAGACTATCCAATTACCTCTCTAACATCAAAGGGTCTTAAACTCTACATGCAACCAGTTCAATTCTTAGGACACACACAAAGGAGACAAAAGTACTAAAAACAAGGGAGATTCTAATAGACACATGAACATTAAGGTACTGATATTAAATTTCTAACAGAAAATTGCCTTTAAAAAGCCACTGCATTTCTATAGCTATACTCTTGTTCTCTATGTATGGGCAAAGTCTGAAGTGAACATCAAAACACATATGCATTAAATAAGGACCCACAACAGTCATCATTTTGTTAAAACAGAAAATTTACATCACATTCCTAGCAACACATCATTCAGATGTGCTCTTACTTCAAAAAGCCTGAAAGCCCACCAGCACATAATGAAATTATCACAACTTCTTCAAAAGTCAGAGTATGTATTTCATTTTTCTCTTTTTTTTCAAAGCACACCCATGACCAGAAACTAAGGTCTCTGGCATATTTATTATGAGATGTCTACACATGTAGAAGCAGTATGTAGGCACATACACACATGCACCTTTAAAGCATTATTATAAGGCTTCCCTTCCAGTATTATTAGCAGCTGCTTGCATATATGCAACTTCTTGTCCAGAGTGACAGCTGTATTTTCGCCTGTTTTGACATTGAGTCTGATCTGGGTGAATAGCTCATATCCATTAAAGTGCTATTACAACACTGAATGACTGCCAAAATACTTCCTGATCAATTTTAAAAGCCAGCTAGCTGTCATCATGTAATCGCAACAGCAGAAAACAAATCTTTGGGGAATAAAACAAGATTTTAAAACATTTTTAAAAGCAGGGTATTAAGTCTAAAACCCCCAAACTATTTAAATAAAAATCACAAGCTCCAGTAATATCTAGGTAAAAATCTCTGGGCTTTGAAAATCCATATACTTGTTACTGACAAGCATTCTAACATAGTCTCTAAATCTACCATTTCAACAATCTCTGCAGTTTGAACCCCTGCCATTACATAACTTAATAAAGCAGTACTGAAAACAATCACCACAGAGTGTGATTGTGCTCACCATCAAATTTAGTTCTATAAGATTTAAGACTGAATTCAATCATCTTCGTGTCTTTGGTTGAATGTGCTGGTTCAACTCCTTACTACTGAATAGCTTTACCATATGCATATTTTAAGTTTCAGTACAAACATTATTTCAGACTTTCATTTATCAAGCATACTTGAAAGGCTATATAACTCAGAGACAGTTAAGACCACTTGAAGAGAAGGCACAGTTGGCACAAATTTGGCATAGCTTTCAGGGATCCTGAGTAGTGGTGTATTTATAATACAGCACATTAAAAAATATCAAAAATGGGTTGTAAGAAGCTACAACCATATGTTCTATATGAAAGATGTCTAGTAAGACAAGCACACAATGCCCATATGCACACATAATGACTACTCAATGTATAGATGTCTTTTTAATTTCTCCTTACTGCACTGTTTTCTCCCCAAGTCTGTGCAGACTACCGATGTGGTCAGTCTGTTTTGATTAGTGAAAAACAAAATATTGTTGCATCAAAATATGTATGTATGAAACTAGCTCTAAGAAGTAGAGCCCACCATCTACTCCATGAATATCCACACTGATTTAAAAATCAAACTGTGAACTTGCCATTAGAAATACACCATGAATTAGACGTTCTTTGAAGAGCTTCTTCTGTAGCTCTATTCAAGCTGAAATATCAAACAACAACAAAAAAACAAAAGCCAGCAAATAAAATAACCCCACTATAACTACACTATGTAAGATCGTCAACATGCAGTTTTACACCAAAATAACTGCGTAACAAAGAGGTATGGTCTTTCAGTTCTAGTTCCCAGATAATTGAACTCTATGTTTATAAAGTTATAAAACCTAATTAGAAAGATAATTGCATTACTGCCTGCCAAAAATAATGTTATTTGACACTTTACAGCATAATAATAATTAAGAAATTCTGAAAGTGTTATTCTAGCCAGGGTGTTCATGATAAGAACCCTCTCTCTACGTAGAATGAGAAACTAGAGGATTAGAGAGGGTTCTGCAAGCACAGGTACAATATATTTTGTCAAAGTGACAATTCAGATGTGAAAATGCTGAAGGTGTTTGTGCAGAACACATATTGTAAGACTTTACTGTTTTTGGCAACATGTCAAAACATGCAAACTGCATATGAAGGAACATTGACAGTGACTCCTGGATTTAAGGGACAACAAACATGTTTTCAGAGAAGCTACAGTGATGACATACTAACAATTTAATAAAAGGAATCCCTCAGACTTAGATTCTGTCTACTTTGTTGGGGTTGAACCAAAGTAAATCATTTCAAACTCCTTAAAATAAAAATATAAATATTGCTCAGATGTACACTTATTTTCAACCACATTTGTTTTGTATATTGCAAACATTTAGTATTAAAACAAATTTGTATCTATGCCTTATGTCAAAGAAGAGGGGACCTAACATGAAGTCCTAACTAACACTATGTCAGCTCCACATGAATATGGCTGTATTTTCATTTGTGGCTTAGCCATTTAAGCAGAGAATCCTAATTTCCAAGCAGATCATCCAATTTTTTTTTTTTTTGAGAATAGTAGTAACCTAAAGCTAGTTAATAACATTTTTATGACAAGTACAATTGACTAGAACATTTATGTTAGTTTAGGAAAACCCAATATATTATTGTATTACATGTCCTTAAAAGATCCATAACCAACTTAGAAATTTTACAGCATTTATAGATCTGGTTTTATTATTAAAATGTGTTTTAAAGTTTAGCCTAGGAGGATAACATGTTGATTAACTGTTGATAATCCTGGATAATAGCACTAGTGATAAGTTGCAGCTGCATTAATAACTTCAGTGGGAAAGGACTGCTGGGAATCTGCATGTTTGCAAAAGGATTCTGAACTGCTAATATGTACAGATTGCTACGAAATCCAGTGCATGAAGGTCTACATTGTCTTGTAACTTGACATTAATAATGCTGCCTATTAAAAACATAATCAGTATGCTATTTCCATGATTTAAATGTACTCAAGATCTTATTCTGTTTTTAAAAAAATTCTTACAGTATCAGAATTATCATGGGTTTTCTGTCAATATGATTGTACACTAGAAGGAAGATATCAAAAGCCAACTAAGAGGCTGAAGAAAACTGATCTTGCATCATATCAAGCAAGGCCACTTATCAGCCAAGATGGTCCAACTCAATAATAGAAGAGCCAGAACTCAGCATAAACTGGCTAAGTCAACTAGTTAGCATTTATCCATTTACTATTTAGGAAGTAAGGCATGGAACAGATCACAATGAACATCCCACTCCCAAACTGGCAGGTTCCCCAAAATAGACTGGCATGTTGCCACAATGTTTAATCTCAGCAGGAATATACAACAGGAGGAACATTACAAACAGGAAGGAGGGACAACAGGAGTCTACAACCCTGCTCTTCTGTGATATTTGCAGAAGAAGGAGGTCATCATTTAAGAGACACCCAAGTCACATGAGAGTGACTCTAAAGAAAAAAAAGACAATGAACCTTCCCTCCACACACATTCACATTCCAGCAGACAGGAATGAAGGGTGATATTTGACTCATGATGCCAAGAACTGTCATAATAGTATTTGATACAAGCATGAAGTTACTATTAAACTAATTTAGAGGTATTATAAAGAGTATGAGTCTCACATATTTATTGCCATCTGCCAGAAGTGATTACAGTACTAAGCGTACAAAACAGTTATTGGAAAACCTATCTAAACCACTAGCCTAGCAATTCCATTGTTAGGAAAGCTGCACGATGTAACACCCATCCTGCTCACACAGGTATTGACTATGCACACATAACATTATATAAAATAGCTAGCATAGTATTAATAATGACAGTAGAGAGGACTTTGCTTTATTTACACAGTGTTGCAGGAGAAGTTGCTTATTACATCAAAACCTCAAGCCAAAAGAACATAGAGAAATATATGCAATTCTGCAACAGTTTGGCTAATGGTCAGTATAAATACCATGTCAAGCTTCATGCCAATTCTATTTTTTCTTTAATAAAATTAGCTTGTCACACTGTTCATGAGGGAGATAGCTGAGTCTCAGACTGCAAGTAAATACACCAACACTAAAACCTCTTCCAGATGTGCAACTGCTCTCTGCAACACAGAGATATTTCTTAGCCTTTAAGCTATATGAATACGAACTACTAACTGAATAGAGTAACAGTCATATGATAATTTACCATTTTTCCGAGGGGAAAAAATGTCAGTAGACTGAGGTCCTACCAGGGATCTTTCACCCTCTGACTTTCTAGTTTACAATCTAATTGTGCTAGAATGCTGACCTACTTGTCAGCTTTATAAGATCTGTGCCTGGGGTCTTCATCATGGAGATGCACAGCACAAAGACATGGCCTTCATTCTCTCCTTCAACATCTTTGTCTCTGACTCAATCACATGGCATCTACCTTCTCAATATTACCTGCTTCCAGGGCAATTCTGTCCTCCCAGTTTGGAATAAAGGCCCACCCTTCCCTGCAGGGCTCTTTCTTTAGTTATTTTCCTCCTGATTCAATCAATTCACAGGGCATTGCTTCAGCTAAAGGCCAGACTGGGAAGACAGAGACAGCACAGCTGATGGAGCACCCAGCTGCTATCACAAATTGATATCAGGAATCACAATAACCCCACACAATTTTTGATTTTTTGGAATAATGTATTTTAAAATTTAGCTTTTATGGAAGTAGTAGTGACTACTATAACTCACCCCTGTTATTACACATGAAAGTCTCTACCCATCACTGTTTAACTAACAAGGACCATATAAAAGTCTGACATACAACTCCACTTCCATTTATGAGTATCATTCACAGGAAACTTGGCTTCTTTTTTTTTTTTCTTGGGATGTTTTCTATAGTATATAAGAGAAACAAAGAAAAGTTGGAAAGCAAGTTAAAATTGAATGGCTTCAAGTCTGGTTTTGTACTTTGTACAGAACTTGGCATATTTTTTTCCCATTATTCCAGTTCTTTTTTCAGCATGAGACATATTGGCCATGACACCAAAAAGGAACTAATATCATTCTGTGTATTAATTCTCTCACTAAAAATGCCTTAACTTACCTATCACTCCAAATGCATATAATTGATCAGGTCTCACAGAGCACCATTCCAACACATTAGGAAAGAGGATATGACTGTAAATAGCTAGTAATGCTAATCTCCTCAGCAACAGAAGGCAGAAAAACATGTTCACCAGCAACCTGAAAAAGTACAGCTAACTATTTTAGCGAATCAGCTAAAATACTTTATGTAAGGAGATCTCCTAGCACTCCCTATTGAAAAAAAGAAATTCAGTTCCAGTTATATCAGAAGCCATCTTTGAATTAAATAGTAACACTAATATCGTGACTCAGCTATCTCTACTTTATTTTGATGCCCTAACATTTACATCTCAAGTGACCACCACAAGCAGATCTTGTTCCAAAACCTCCAGACTGCTTCCTGTCAATGATGGTCCATAGCTTTGATAGTGTCCAGATCAGAGCATGCCTGGGGGCCACACTGGAGGCCAGTAGCCCAGCATCTCAGAGGTCTCTGGTATTGTCAGTCCTATGGATTTCTGGTCAAACCTGACACAGAACAAAGACAAGGAAATGCAGAAAAAAAATAAGCTGGGGTTAGAACGCGCATAGTTCCACAACTTGATGTCTGTAGCTGAAAAGATAAGAATTCTAATTAAGCTGCCTTTTGTTCAAATTGACAACCAAGACTCAGATTTGTACCCAAAATGTTCTATATTGGACAACTGTAAGGTATTGCCATGTAAGCTACCAATCATTTGATATACTGCTATGTGGCTTACCTCATGAATATTTTTAGATACTGTTATTCAGGTACAACATTTCAACACTACTATAATTATGGGAGCACCTCCAAGTGTGGGCCTGACATTTACCAAGAGAATTTATTCATTCATAGGTTGTTGTGAATGCAAACCTATGAGAAAGGGGGATTATGACTCACTTTGCAACTTTTAGCACTGGTATCTCATCTATTCCATATATGTCTTGCCTATTAAGCTATATATTACACATGCATTTGAAATTTGGGAGGGATGCCATTCAGAGGGTCCTTGACAGGCTTGAGAGTAGGGCCAGTACAAATCTCATCAAGTCCAGCAAAGCAAAGTCCTACACCTGGGTCACGGCAACCCCAGGCACATCTAAAGGTTGAGCAGAGAAGTGATTGAGAGCAGCCTTACAAAGGACTGGGGGTGGCAGCAGACAAAAAATTCAAAATGATCTGGCAATGTGGACTTGCAGCTCAGAAAGCCAAGCCCATCCTGGGCTACACCCAAAGAAGCATGGCCAACAGGGAGAGGGAAGGGATTCTGCCCCTCTGCTCTGCTGAGACCCCACCTGAAGCACTGGGTTCAGTTCTAGTGCCACCACCCTAAGGACACAGTACTGCTGAAGCAAATCCAGAGGAGGGCCATGAAGCTGATTAGAAGACTGGAGCACCTGTCCTATGGAGACAGGCTGAGAAAGTTGAGGCTGTCAAGACTGAAGAAGAAAATGTTGCATGGACACCTCATAGCAACCTTCCAATATCTGAAAAGGACCTACAAGGAAGCCAAGAGGGTCTCTGCATCAGGAACTGTAGTGACAGGACAAGGACTAATGGCTTCAAGAGAAAAAGAAGAGAAATTTAGGTTTGATATTAGGAAGAAAGTCTTTACTGTAAGGGTGGTGAGACACTGGAACAGGTTTTCCAGAGAGGTTGTAGATGACTCAGCTCTGGCATTATTCAAAGCCAGGTTGGATAAGGTGGTCTGATAAGATCAACCTGGTCTAGTGGGAGGTGTTCCTGCCCATGGCAAGGGAAGTTGGGACCAGATGATCTTCAATGTTCATTCTAATCCTTAACACTCTATTACTCTATTCTACGAGTAATGTTATTTAGGTTTAAAAAAAAAAAGTTACAAAGATCTCAGATTTGTTGAACTTTTTTTTCCCCTAAAAAATAAAGTGCAAGCCAGCCCTTTTTCTTGTGTGTACACAAATAGGAGTTGTATGTTACCATAGAACAAAGTAGGAAGAAAGTCTAGGCATTCTCTCTACTGAAATCTTGAAAAACTTCCAGTTACTGAAATAAAGTGTAAGTATGAGCCAACATTTCTACATCTATATAGGTGGAGTTAAAAATCCCCTTTTCTATCTCCAGTCTAACTGGACTTTTTGTGCCTTTGTCTCCATCACTGTTCATGCTGGCCAACCAGTCTGTACAGCAAATATTTAATTTTCCCTCTGCTCTGAGCATTTAAGGTATTTGCATTGCTTCAGAAACTCTATAAAGCAACATGTTTTAGTAATTCTTGCCTCAACCTCACTAACAATCACCTGTGGAAAAAAATAGAGTTAATTCCTAGTTCAACACCAAAAAAAAAGTCAAACACCCCTGTGGACATCACCTGTCAGGTGAGGCAGGAGGTGTGTGTGGGGCAGGGGTGGTAAGAGAGGTCAGACAAACCAAATATGCACACCTCTTCATGAAGGCTGTCCTCTGCATGTTTCACATAACAAACACTTTCACCTTCAATCATAACATGAAAAATGGTTTAACATGACTTATAAAATAGAAGTAAATTACAACTGCATTTATTTCAGAGCTCCTTTTATTGAGTCAGGTGTGGGCGATCTTGTTGTTTCAACATGCCAAAGTTATCAGCAGCGAGATTACCACGAGTATCAAGAGAGCATGAAGTGGGTGTTGACACTCAGAAGGAGAACTGTTAACACTTGAAAAGCACATCGTGAAGCAATGGGACTGCAAGAAGTCCCTGCCCTCACAGCTCTCTGAACTTCAACACCTGAACTTAATAGCTAAGCAAAGCAAGCATAGATGACAATAGGTGTTACACTCAAAACCAAGTAATCAAAACTGGGTGTATAAATCCTTTGCAAACTACCCAAAGCTATCTTTTTAACAATGTCCTTTTATCTACCATGACCTCTCATTTCAAAATTAGAAATTGTTGAGTTCATTACAAGCTGGAGTGCTTGTCAGCACAAAAGAAAAAAAAATTAAAACAGAGAAGGAAAACCTTCATGCCAAGTCATCCTATTCATTAAAGATGTATCCTTGTTACAAATAAAGTTCTGTATTTACAGCATTATAATTTTGCAATAACCTATTTACTTAGTATCTAACATTCAGTTAGTATAGACAAAAGCATAGTGAAGTTTAGCCATGCAGTTGCCATCTATGATATGCAGATGAAGAATACTTGTAGTAGTAAATAAAATTATGAATAAACTGTCAGTCCATTAATAATAATGACTCAGCTTCAGACAAGACTGTTCTCTATATCTTGCTTGTATCCTCTTAACTAATTCTTTAACCATACCAAAACATGTATCAGTTGCTTCTGAACAATCTTCTACAAAACTGAACTAGAAATGGAGCCAGACCAATGCTTACACAAGAAATGCAGCTTATTACATCTGTTGCACTTCAACTAAATATTGATTTCAATCTCAGAATGCTATGAAAGGGCTTGCATCAATTACACAGTACATCACAGTCATGATGCAAGTTACCTAATTCCAGTGATGCACACAGCAAATCAATCATTCACATCCATACGGCTTGGTGAACCAGAGCCACCACTGCTTACCTTTATCTGAACTTTTAAATACTGCATTCATTTTGGAGTGGCATTATAAAGGAAAAGGTTTACAATGAAAAAAAATTATCAGCTAATCTGCCAAAAACCTGCAGTAATTATAATTACCTCTATTCATGTCATGTGTGTTTTAATACATACACAAATGAGAAAAAGAGCCCTTAATGACAACAACATTATGAGGGGAGGTTTCCCTTTTGCATTATCTATTTATTCAACACAAAATTATTAGGCTATTGTGATAAAGCAGCTAGAGTACAATGACTTTCCTTTAATCACTAATTAAAATGCTGATTGCCTGTTGAGTGAGACGTGCAGTTATGGTCAAACACCAAGTCCCATTGTGTGATAACAGCTTGGGCTGGCCTTACAACTGGGTGGGGTTGAATCACTGCTAAGTAAACAATCCCTCTATGGCTGAAAAACACAATCCCTTCAGCTCAATAAAATCCTTAAGTAACTTTTAATTTTACAGCCTTAGACAAGCTAATATTGCAGAGCACAAAAGTTCAGCGATAAAAGGACCTACCGGGTGCTGGTATAAACAAGCAATTACACAGATTGTAGAAGAGCAATACTGAGTCTGTATGAATTAATTTATTCTGTGTACAAGCTGAGGTGGAAATTAATTTCATGGGGCCAAATTCAAAGGACCACTGGGACATTATTGGCTTCATCTATTAAACTTCTGAAGTACACTCAAATTGCACCTCTGCAATCCCACTGATAGCACCCCAATGCCATTTAGTGGGGTTTCACAGATATAGTCAGGAGAACCCACACACTCATATTTCCCTTACATACTTGATTTATTGCAAAATAAATTAAGTAAAATAAGACCCATTTATCTACAGTCATGTGTTCCACGTAATCATTTTAAATGGCAGAAAAAAAACTCTGCAAAATGCCACTGTTCACATTGGAGGACATGGGAAAAATCAGCAACACTGTACCTGTCATTTATAAAAAAAAAAGATAGAATTATTTTTCAAGAGACAGTAAAGTAAATTCTTTCTGCTTAAAACCAAAACAATGGAAAAGCTGATTCTATTATTATGAGCTTAATTTCATGAGCTACCCAAGTAGCAGTGCAGCATTTAGCATTTTCTGGATTAAGGAGGAAACTCCTACTTTCTTCTAAATATGGCTTGTTGGTATTTTAAGAAATCAATTTAATCCATAAAGTTAACATGGCACAGAAGAAACAAACATCATTTTTCAGAAGTAAATTCATTCCATTAAAAGGCTATTGGCTACTAATTCAAACACCTCCATCACATAAATAAATAAGACCAAATTTTCTTTCTTCCAGTTCAACAGGTTCATTCTCCTAAAAGAAGAAATAATAATGAGCTGTTTAATGCACTAACCTTTATGACATTTCAAACAACCACATAGAGTTTGGTGTATTTTGGATGTATTTGTTAAAACACACAATAAAAGAAATTATCTGGGCATATTTCTGTTATAGTTATATGTGTATACTCACATACTGCACATAATTTGAAGTTACTATTACAGAAACCTGAAATTAATCTTTTTTCACAATTACTTTTATATGTGCACAATGCCATAAGGACAGAAAGAATTATTTTCATTCTATAGCTGCAAATATTCTCTTCCCCCTTTTCCTAGTCTCTTTTCCATCAGATGCCTTTTTTATATATACACATGCACAATCAGTTCAACATCCTCTCGAGAATAACAGTATTTAAACAAAAAAAGAAAAACCTTGACCACATCACAACTCTTCACTTGCTGCCGCATTTCTCTACCTTACTTGTAAGAAAATCCAGTTCACCTCCCTAACAGTAAAAAGAGCACCTCTCACACCTAATATTTTTACTGTTTTTCTCTCATTTGTCTGTAGAAGACAAACTTAAAATAATTCATGTTTCTGTAAAAATGCAAACTGTAGAAAAATCTTTGCTTTTGGCCATTTTTTCCTTCCCTTTTGCTTGAATGCATCTGAAACCAAAATGGTTGTTTATATGTAGCTGCTATTTATATAATAATTCATCTCCCAGAGTAAGAAGTCCATGTTCAGGGTTTGGAAGGCACATCCAAGAGGGACAGGTGCACAAGGATCTCTGCTTCCCTACTGCTGCTGTACAGAGAGGCCAGAGAACATGCTGCATCTTGCAGAGTGCCAGCACTACACATACAGAAGTGAACGTGTCAGACTGTCGCCCACACCCTAGGACTATTATTACCAATTGCAACCAATGGCATGCTTCACTTCATCCTTTCATGTTCAAATAAATACAACTTACAGCCCTTCTTTTACACTATTGTGTTGCAAGACTAGTGTCAGGAAACTACAGCTGATGTAGCAGCCGGGATCCAGCCTAAAGGGAGTAAAATCCACCAGTTACCCAAGGCAATGGCTCTGCTCTCGCTGCCTCTGCTGAGCCACATAGCCTGTATCAGTGGGTACTCTAGGTAAATAAAGATATAAAAGGACAACCTCAAAATCTGCTGCACAGAAAACTGTCCAGATATTGTTGTTTCTACCAAAAGCTTAAAAAGAAGTTTTGTTTCCAGATTTCTGCAGACCCTTTGGTGATCTAGCCAGTGCAGAAGGCACTGCCATAGTAAAAGGATCATGAAAATTTTGGAAATAGGGCAAATTCTGATGACCACTATTGGTAGAAGTACTTTGGAAGGATGGATAAAACAACTCAGGCCCTAATCTTCCATGAACACATACACCATTTCTGAACCCCTGCCTATGTTTTTCAGCCTTTGCAGAAGGAGATGGAGGTGGCTTTCAAGTGTGAGACTAGAATCTCAAGGCATGAAGTCTAAGGGGTTTTACTTCATAAGTATTCAACAGAATTATAAAACTTGGTCTTATTCGTAAAACCTCCCCTAAACGTACAGCTCAAATTTTTACCCCTTCCATTTAACACATTCAAATATCTTCCAGGGGGTATTAGTGTCCCAACCACTGAACAAACACAGATTGAAGGCAGTGACCCATCTTTCTAGACAGCACTGCTGCAGCATTCATTTGACCTCTATTACTCAGCTGTCATCAAAAAGATCTGTTACTGCCTGTAATACCTGGGTGGCTTGGCAAATATAAAAGTTGATTTTTAATATTGATTATTGAACAGTCCACTCATTAAAAAACACATATTTCTTATTTAAACAGGAGCAGACTTTATACACCAACAGTGTATAAACCTCAGTGGTTTAAAACTCAACTAGCAAAAATAGATATCTACCAACACTTTTAGAAACTTGCTACCTTTACCATCTATGACCTCCATCAGCTTTGGCATATGCAGGCATACAAATAACTTAAGTTCAACCAAATACACATGGATTCTCCATTGATACACAGAAACATTATGCTGTAGTTGCAAAGGACCACGTAAGATGATTATTCATGTGTGGAAAACTAGCATTCATTTAACTGGAAACAAGAAAGAACAATGAGACACCAGGATGAACATATGCATCATTGGAAAAATCTTCCTAAAACCTGACTGTATTAAGCCATAGAATCACCTGACTGGTACGTGGCAAAAACTCACTGGTTTTTGACGATTACAACAGAACAAAGCAGACTAGAAAATATACTTTGGAGATTCACTGTATATAAGCAGAAAGACTGGATGATCCAACTGGTCGTCTGAATTCCATGATTCATTATCCTGAGCTTTATTTAATCTTTTCCAAAGCCTCACACAGTAGTAAACCAGAGAACCAATTCATATCAAACAGAAAATACTTTTAATTCAGTCCCAAAGACCTTTATGAATGTTCACTTTCTCACAAATCAAAACCATTCTGGTTGTACCTACTCTAAATAATCTGAGCAAAACATTTCTAAGACAAATATTATATACAAATAAGAACATACCAGAAGACATGTATGTTATAACAAAACAGAAAGGAGAAGAAAATCCTCAGATGGAAGAGTAGCCTTTAGGACTTTATCCCAATCATAGAAAATAAGGGAAACAAATAGAATATTCTCTAGCACCATATCCCAAGACATGTTGTGTCATAATTTGAAGACAAGTCATACAGACCTCTGCTTTGTGCAAAAGAAAACCAAGCCCAAAACAAACCCCAAAAACAAACAAAAATCCCAAACAAACAGAAAAACACCCCTCCACACAGGTGAAAGTCCAAACCTATACAAAAACACCCCCTTCTTATAAACACCAAGTACACACTTATATGCCACAGTATACATATAAAGAGAACATGATTACTGTATCAGCATTATAATGCTAATATGAAGATTGCATGCTTGTGAAGTATTAGGAATGGAATTAGCATTTATGAGTAAGTTACATGTCAGTACATAACTTAATTCTTACTTTATTAGCTGTTGAAAAACATAGATATGCACACCAGTATATTTTCTTTTTTATGGAAGGAATGTTTTCAATCAATAAAATGAGCCAGTTTGAGATGGTACTTATTACATAGACTGGGAAGCATTTCTAAAGCAGTTCAAGAAGCTGTTGCCATTACATGTACCCAAAAGTGATTTTGTTTGACCTTTCAGTGTTCAAACACACTTTTATGAGTGAGAAAAAGAGATGTTGTGGTTTTCTTCCATTTTCTTGTCCTAGCTCCAGGCTGTCACATTTAAAGATTTTTATACATGGTTATATAATGGTTATGGCCCTATCATTAGGATTTCCTTGATTAAAAAAAAACTTCAAATACTTTGACTTTTTACTTTTAGAAGGCATTATTCAATATTCCCATTTCACAACTCAAAATGATGATCCCAATCTTTGTTTTTGTATTAACATGCCATGCTCAGCCTCCAGGCCATCTTGTTACCAACTGCCAGGACCCCAAGTTACTTTTTCTCCTAGATCATCTTCTCACCAAGTATTTAAAATCTTAGCACCATTTATCTCTTTCCTTTAGTAAACCGTATATAGTTTTATTTCTTCAGTTTATTAATATAATCTTGATTTCTATCCCTGTGCTTTAAAATGCACACAGACCTGCCCTTCTGCAAGTAAGTTAACAACTACAAACAAGAATTTCCTATTTATTCACCCAAGATATCAGTGAAGACAAATTTTATCAGTCCCTGAAGGCACACCATGAACTCTCTCTGCACTGAAACTACTGCTTAGTTTAGGACATCAGTTTAGTACGTCTCCTAGAATTTTAGGCTTTCCATCTGATTATGCTTTTTTCTCAAATATCATCCTAACCCCCTTTATGGTCATTTCATCTTTATCATGTTCATCACAGAACAGCTGAAGAAAATGTCAAAACTAAGATATTTACTAAAAGCTAGAATTTTACTAAAATCTATGTCACATTTTGTTTCTCTACTACCTATAAGGTGTGTTTGTTCTGTTACTACTGTAGGTAGGCTTGTTGTGACTATGTTTGCTGAAGAAGTCACGTTGAACTTTCCAGATGTTTATGAGCAATGTGTATTTTTCCAGCAACTGAAGTTTGCTGACTGGTCTGATATTGCTTAGGTCAACAAGGTTTAAAGAGAAGTATGGTTGAGAAATTACTATTCATTGATACCTTCAGGAATTCAATTAAGTGTCTAAATGAGAATTTCCAACAAGGAAGGACACTGCCAGAGGAGCCCCATGATTCCACTAGGAGCCTTGAGTTATCTTTAGTCACTCTTTGAGGCCTGGAGTCCTAACTCAGGCATCTGACTTGCACTGAGGTGAGCTAAGCTCTACATCTCCTAGAATGCTAGGAATCTTACCAGTGCTCCAAAAGTTCTCACAGACAATATTGTCAGCTGTGTAAGCTGTCTGGTCAATTCTCAATTACTCTCGGATAAATATAATTAATTGTTTAAACAAAGAGACAAAAAAGAAAAATCGCCACACTGCAACCCTACTTAGCTAGGTATTTTTCATTACTTTATTTTTTTGTAGAAACACGAATTACATCGATATCAAATTTGCCAAATTTGATATCGATGTAATTAGTAAAATCTCACGCCATTAATACTTCTAGTGAAAATTAAGCAATGAGAAGTTAAAAAATTATTCTAACAATGCCAAGGCATCTATTGCTCTCTTACCTACTCACTGAACCCTGTTTAGGCCCTTTTCTCATTATTCCTTTCTCAGTGCTTTGTCTCTTATAAATTAATTCCTCTCTGTGCCCAAACCTCTCCAATTTTCATTCCATTTTTATATACAATTTTTTTATCATCAGCCATAATACTTTGACCCAGTTTCCGCTTCTGACAACATCCTTCAAGTCTTAGGTCAGTAAAGAGCTCATGTTTAGTTAAACTGGACTT
Organism: Illadopsis cleaveri; assembly: GCA_013399915.1. Taxonomy (NCBI): domain Eukaryota; kingdom Metazoa; phylum Chordata; class Aves; order Passeriformes; family Timaliidae; genus Illadopsis; species Illadopsis cleaveri. The sequence continues at coordinate 45,269 of VXBB01003584.1, read as the reverse complement.
GTGTTAAACTTCATTTTTTTGCACTAGTAAAGCTAGTGTTCAGATATTTTGAATGTTTCACTAAAGAACTGTCCACTGCCAAGCCACACACTTCGTTCCTACAGAAAGCTACCTACCAGTCTTCCAAGTTTAATGAAGTACACTTTTTTGAACCTACCATCTTTAAACATAGAATACATTACATCTGCACACTGCAAAAACTGTCAAACCATCTGACAGACAGAAAGGAAAATTAATCAAAAAACTGAAAACCAGCCAAATGGTAGCCATGGAAATTCTAGAGACTAGCAAATAAGGCCAAGCAACTGGAAGCATAGAATCCTGGAGCTGTCAAGGTTGAATGAGACCTTTAAGGGGAGTGACTTGAAAGTCACACAAGAAATAGAGACAATATGAAAAAGATACAAAGGTATTGGAAATCCTCCAAAGGAAAGCTACAAAGATGGTGAAAGACCTAGAGGGAAAGCCATACTGAGTGGCTGAGGTCACTTGGTCTGTTCAGCCTGGAGAAAAGGAGACAGAGGGGACACCTCAACATTGTTATAGCTTCCTCATGAGGGGAAGAGGAGGGGCAGGCACTGATCTCTTTGGTGACCAGTGACAGGATCTGAGGGAATGGCCTGAAGCTCTGTCAGGAGAGGTTTAGATTGGATATTAGGAAAAGGCTCTGCACCCAGAGGGTGGTTGGGCACTGGAACAGGCTCCCCAGGGCAGTGGTCACAGCACCAGCCTGGCAGGGTTCAAAAAGTGTTTGGACAATGCTCTCAAGCATGTGGTGTGATTGTTGGGAATGGTGCTGTGTAGGGCCAGGAGCTGATGGGTCTCTTTCGACTTAGGAGTTTTTATAACTCTCTGAAAGGCTATACATTGCATACAGCCCAGACACTTTGGTCCTGGATTGCAGTAGTGGAATTTTGGACCTGTCAATTACATTACTTTACGAAAATTAAGTTAATTTGACCCCAAGAAAGGTCCTATTCCCTTGGTACTAAGCATAAGTACCATTAGTGTCAGTGGAAGTTATATGCCTTTATTGAGAAGAGACTTAAGCAGTTTACAAATGTTTGCTTGGACAAGAGACAAAAGAGGAACAAATAATGCAGAATCCTCGGGAAGATAACATTTGAGAAAGTGCTCAGAATAACTTATCCTTATCCATAGCATGCTTCTTAACTTGCAGTCATTTCATTTTCTTATATTTCTGGTCTCAAGCTACAAAAGCATCGAAAAATGTTCACTTTTGTGGTTTATCATCTTCACTTCTATGATATTCAGGTTGGGGTTTTTTTTGTTTGTTTTTTTTTACCAGTACTCTGGCAAACTTATTTCCTGACAGAACTATGTAAAGAACAGGAAACTGCTTTGCCTACTGCAGAGTTTGTAATCACTAGCATTTGGAATACCCAATTTTAAAAGTTGTGTCTATTCAGAGAATAAAATGGATCATGAACCCAATAGAAAGAGCTTATATTTCACATCCCAACTAGTCTCCTAAATAGTACCCCTAAATCAGTAAGAAGTAAATTTACTCAAATTTTGATTGAAACTTTTGGGTAGGTAATATGTTTGGGAAAATGTTTACAAATAATTGGTTATGAAAAAATCTGTTGTGAATTAGTCTTTTTTATTTATTGCCCATTAGCTCCAAATAAATTAGCTTGTTCATAATAATACATTGCATTCCATGTCAATTGCAGACTATATTAAATGAGCACATCACTGTGCAAACTTTTGAAATGCCTAAAATAAAAGTTGGGCAAAAGTTTCCATTTACTAATGCACTAAATGTTAAACAAATTATAAGACCAGTCAGTTTGAACAGCATGGTATGAATAAGACAGGCAGACAAATATAGCAAAGCCTCATAGGATATATTGCAAATAACAAACTAAATGCCTCCCACAGCTCTGGTTGTACCAGTAGTCCAGGATGCAACAGATTTTTGCATCATGTTTATCAGTGGGAAGCCAGCCAGATCTGCTGACAAGTGGATGGAAGGCAGAGCTATGCCCTACCACTTGCCAGGCCCCTCTATCTCCATGTTTTAATTTAGTTTCAACTTCGAGCAAGTTCTGCATCTGGCACCTCCCTTCCCTGTGCCAGAGGCTTCAGCAGAGTCCCACATCAGAACCCCACATATTGCTGTGCAGCATTTAAGTAATCTTTTAAAATATTTTTCAGTATAAGAAAGAAACTAAACATATATTTTATCTTTAATAGTATTTCACTTGTAACTAAATATTAGTATCTTGAAAATTCAAAAGCATTACTATTTCCCAATTTACTGAGATGTTTGCTTTTCCAGTAACTTTGGCTAGTTTCCTTTATGCAAAACTCATTATGGAAAGAAAGAGTAAGTCTGATTTGTAAAATGGAACATCCTGTCCTTATGCTCCAGTACTGTTAAGGTAGGTAAAGCCAGTTGGGCTGCTTGTTCATATTAGAAATTAAGTATTTGATGATGCATACTTCTTTAAGGGAAGAAACACTAAGTTGGTGCAACATTTTTACATGCCAGAAGGAAGTAAATCTTTAAAATATTTGTTACATTGCAAATGCCACTCTGGACCACAAAAAGAAAAAGACAAATTTCTGGTAACCGGATTAAAGGCCAAGGTCACAGCTTTATTGAAATACAGTAACTCACACTACAGAACTATCTGACAGCCAATAGTCCTTGCAGCAGTAAATAATGAGAGCTCAAGGCAAAACACCACATACACTGGATCCCAAAGAAATGCAGTCCAGCCCTAATGTCAAACTCTTAAGTCCATCAACACTGATGAAACTTGTTTTGAAGTATGAAAGATGTAATAACACTTGTATATGGCAATAAAACTTTACTTTGCAGTGACTCTTCCTTTCCTTTGCACACATCAAAAAAAATTGGTGAAAGTCAGGTTTAACAAAAATTTAAAAATGGCAACCAGAAAAATCAAAAGTATTTGACTGTTCACCACCAAATTCATTCAGAGCACTGAATTCCTAGCAACTTTTCTAAGGTATTCAAGAACCTCTGTCATATTTGAAAAGGTACAAATTACTTATTACTCACTTTAATCAATGCAAAAAAACACACATGCACACTGTGTCATTGACACCACCAGAAATTTGTGCAAGCACTAATACAACCTGCTGAAAAAAATAACTTGCTACTTGCTAATTTCTTACCTAATACACCTGCATATCTTGAGCCAGCTTCACAAATTACTTTAGTAATATTATACAAGGTCAACATTACACTCCCATACTTCAAGGGTTATAGATCCCTTTTAATGTAAATCAAGAAAATAACTCATTCCTCATATTAAGTTGTTCCATTCCAAGCTCAATATTTAAAATCAAGTCCATCAATACTGTTTGCCTCCTGCCCAAGAGTATCACTCTGGAAGGAAAGAGACCACTTTTAGCCTTTTTTCAAAAACATACCCCTTATTCAAAAAATTTTATTAGTTTTGCAACTAATAAGAATGAATAAGAAGCAGAACAAAGGTAAGTTTAAAAAAAATAATAATTTGAAGTGCTGTGTCCTCAGGCAAAAATGCTGGGAAGAGCTGATTTTGCCTATAATTCATATTAGCTTGAACAAGATATTTTAAAAATTTGTATACATATGTGGCTTTTACTTGTCCACATGAAGATGAACCAAGCAATATTTCAGTTCAAACATAAAATAAGATGGGCAAACTTTGATCTTTAAAGTCCCGTCTAAACCAAGCCATTCTACGAACTTGAAATCCACTAATAGGAAGAACAGACAGTAAACCCTCCTCGAAATCTGCAGATATAGGAGTCACTAGAGCAGGTACGTACTCTGATTGAACAGAGATCTTCTCACATGACTTATAGGCTCCCACCACACACTGTTGTCTGCTAAAATACATAAGCAATTAAAAGGCTCATCATTCTCAGTCACACATAGGTAATAAACCAATAGTTTTTCTTACTTGTAAAATAATGACCTGTGTTAGTATACATGCATTGTTCTTAGTCACACAGAAAACTTGCATTGCTCTTGCTCTTTTCCAAGAAGATCTACAAGCTACTACAATGTTATTAGCATTTGAGAAACAAATTACTCATCTGTAACAGCAGCTCCAGCTCCGGATTCGTGTATGCACTTGAGTACCCATGCTTTTCCCTCCTAGTGGCTCTCCAACTCTTAGCACGTACATAGTACATAATTTTTTGTCACTGTAAGCTGAAGGCACTGCTGTCACTTGCAGACCTCATTTAAACTCTGTAGCATGTCTACAGACTATTTCACAAGCTGCTGCTGCTACTCACTCCTTCAGGCTAGCTGCTACAGGGTCTTAAAGGTCACTGAAGCCAGATTGGTCACTAGGATCAATTTTCCCTCCACAAAGAGACACACGAGAAAAGAAGTGGTGAGAAACCCAGCGCAGGCATGCCATCCCCACAGTCTTTGCTCCAGCAGCACCTACAAGGTAGTAGGAGTCAATTCCTGTGCAGGTGGGGATGCCTGTTTTTGGTTAAGACACTCTGCCTTTAAAAGAAACAGCACACTGCAAATGAAAAATTTCTGCTTCAGTATTTTGCTATTCCTGGTAAGGGAAATAACCTTTCAATCTTTTTGCAACTGCTATGAGGCTTAAATAGAGGAAATCCTACTTGGATATCTTTTAAACCAGAATAACCTGCCAAAATATTCAAGGGAAAGAGCTCATGATAGTGTTATATTCTTTTCTGAAAGCTTAATTTAGACAACTACCAGCAGATCCCTTCATGGACACAGCAAAATCTTAAACTGTCTCTATTTGACTGTGCTAGCCTAAGGCATTAAGTTCAATCCACCATGTCGCACCTCAGTAACTCAATACAGACTAGGAAATTCTTACAGTCAGCTTCCCCAAGGGATTTGTTAAGTTTCACATACATTTAGTTGTGCAGTTGGCCTGTTCAAATTGATAAACTTGTTGCTCAGTGCTTGCAGATTTTGTCACTAGGAAAAATAAGTACTGGAGTGGGGGAAGGGAGGCTACTATGTTTCCGTAATAACTTTAAAAAAAAAATAATTACACGGGCATTACTGCTCCTATCTCTTCTTGAGAGACATTTATTTTGCAGAAGAGACAGGCAAATAGTCTGGTGATGGGCACGTTAAAAATGCCACAGATAGACAAGATGAATGTCATTAACATGTGAAAAATGAATAGAGCAGACACAAAAATTCTATTCAATCCTATCAAATATAAAGAAATAATTCACTGCATGAATATCCTGTGTATCTGAACAATACACATAAATAATAAAGCAGGTTACTGATAAAGACTTCAGTGTGGAAAAGCACTTAAACATTCTTACTTTTTTAGTAAGTGAGTAGTGCATTGGAATCAATAAAAGTATTCTCTGGATTAAAGCATATGTCTTAATTTTTTTTTTCTTGGTTGAAGTCTATATGACCCACATGTAACTATCAGATTATTTTAATGTTATAACATTTCATACTAATGTTTATGGTATTAATGAGTAAAAGTAACTTTCTTCCTATCCAACTGATGCTTATGGGTATAAAAAAATTACTAGTCTATGCTATATACATCATGAAGCAAACCAGTTCAACCCAGTACCTGCAATGGCTTTTGTCAGCATTGGCAGAAGACAAATGGAGCAGAAAGGCAGCAGGAAAGACAGTGTGAAGAAATAAGAAGCATGAGGAGCCTCCTTTCCAGAAGGGTAACTGTATGGACCTACAGCAAGCACAAAGCCTGTGGTGCTGGCAAGAAAAACCAGGCATGGTCACAGAATCAAACCAAAGGAAGATATGATGTGTCTTTTCATCGGGCTTCGAACACACAAATTAAAACTCTCTGTATCCTGCAGAGCTCCTCAATTACATGTCATTACTATTGTGTGAAACAGAAAGCACTTAGTCCTCAGTGTGTAGCACAGACAGCAAACCAGACTTCTCTTTCAGCTATAGAGTCGTGTATTTTGATGACAACCCAAAAAGAAGCAATTGCTTTCTCCATCTTTCCTCAGATGCCTTTGTTACAAAATACAAAAAGCCTTATAATCAATCCTTGCACCTAAACTGCACAAGGATTTCCAATGATGAGATTAATTTACAAAGCTGATGCATTGCAATACCAATGACAGAGCCACCTAAACAAGTGTCTTAGCTTCATAGTTCTGCAGGGATTGGTGATCTGCAGTTTGTGTGACATTCTTAACAGTTACAGGCTTACTAACACTATGTGACTGTCCTTGTGACTTGTCCAAGCTGAAGATTTCCAGTTTCAGAAATGGGAATCACTGTCTTCAAAGAAATCCAAAGTGTCCCCATAGCCTTTTTTTTAATATGTTAAAAAGATCAAGTTTATTTCGCAGTATGTAAACTGAGTTTGTTTAACAGATAAAATAAAGCCAACAGAAATACACATTTTCAAAAAGAGGATAAAGAGCACTTAAGATATAAAGACTTAATAAAGCTAAGAGAAAATATACACATATATATCAGAGGCCATTCATGACACAGATCCTATAAGTGTTTTAAACAAGTTTAAAGACAAGTTTTGAGGCAGAGATTACCTAAGAACCAGGACATGCAAATCTGTATTTAGGTGCAACAAGATATGACTTAATCTTATTTGCAGAGGCCGTTATAATGCCTGGGCCAATAAACAAAATTGCATAAGAACCAGTTAGAATCAGGCCTATCTCAGAAAATAACAAAACCAGGGGAGGGAAACAAAACAAAACACACACACAAAAAAAAAAAAACACCCAACCAAACACCACTCACCAGACAAACAAAACTACACTAAAACGCCAAAATACTGCACTTCCAGTTTGGGGTCTGTCCTTCTCGCTTTTTCTAACTCACAAGTAAGGTGTCTTAGTAAGCAGACCAGGTTACAGAAGCTTTCACCACACTGCACCTGACCTGTGAAGAAAAAGGAATTCATCTTCAGCTGACTCAGCTATTAGAACTCCACAAGCAATGAATAGCGAAATTTGGGGCAGCTACACCTTTCTTCACACTTGAACACAATGATTGAGAGCTTGTGAAAGAGGATCTATCCAAAAGAGAAATTTCCTCTTGCCAAAGTACAAAAGAGCCAAACAACAGCCCACCTGCAGTAACCTGTCTTTGGTATCTACACAACTATATGTACTTCAACGAAGGCTTTATACCTACTCAATTACATATTTCTTTTTAATTTGGAAAAAGTAATAAAACAACCCATCCTTTTCCCCCCTCTAACTTGCTGTATTTTCAAGATGCAAACCTGTAGTACAGTTATAAATTACTGATAAACAAACTTCTAAACATTTTGTAATTCCTTGTCCTAATTTAATGTTAAAGGATTGCCTTTATTCTGCCTAAAAGAATGAATGTATTGATAACAGCTTTGCGATCTGATATGAAAGTTTCCTCAGAAACATGTATAAAATATCATTTGCATAGAAATTTTATTTAATTCTTTTTTTCTGTGGATACAATGTTCAGCTTGTCTTTCAAATACTAGGACTGGCATATAAACTAATCTGAATGACAGTGATAGCTTCGTTAAACATACAGTACATTTGAGAGATTAAAAGGTTCTTCCTCAAAAAAGCTTAGTTATTTATGCAGTCCATTCTCCTAAAGTGGATATGAGCCACCTTTTTCAGGAAGAATGGAGTCTCCCACCATAATGCATGCACTTATGTAAAATGTACTTCATACACTTGGAAAATAAACTGTGGGAGCTCTCATTTAAAGAGGTACAGTACCTACTTTATCTACCCAATTGAGCTATCTATAATTCTCATTTCAAGCCAGCTGTAGTTTATTGCTAAACTGAAGGTTTCTGTACTGCCCTAAAAAGAAATAGTTGGTTTTCCTGTTTGAGAATATCACAGTTTTCAGACAACAGTCTGTTTCTATCTTTAGCCATGGTCAGTTCTTCACATCTTTCAGAATGAGGCAAGCATGAACCAGAAAAATATCACCTATAACATTTATAATGATCTATGTATGATCAAGTTCAAGCCTTGATAAACAGAATTTTGAGTAAAGCTAAATTTTGTTTTACCACTGTGAAAGCCTGTATCATTGGCAGCCAATGAAAACCATATTAATTAGTCACTACAGAAGTAAAATAATTCTTACTGTATATAACCCTACAATAGTCCAACCATTCTTGTCACTAGTCACAGGGCTTCCTTTTATGAAGCTTTCATCAATAATTGAACTCTTCACACCATAAGTACAAATTACATCTTGGAGTATTTACTTACAAAACTGGCCCTTCAAAACACAAAATTCCTCCTCTGATATGTAACTTTTTATCAAGTATCACAAATGCCTAGCTTTTCAAAAGGTGTTATTGGATTTTTGAATGTGATCCAACTTCTGAAGGCAGAAATACAGTTTTCTCACAAATCACAATCACCAGAAAACAAAATAGACAGTAAATTCTCACTCCTCCTAATTTATTCAACACTCTTTACTCCATACACTTTGACTCTAATATCAAATTTAGAATTTCAGCATGTGCTATAATAGGCAGCAGAGGACTTCTGAGGAAGAAATCACGAAACAACAAGACAAAGACCACCACAGTATTTTTTGTGAATTCAGATAGTCAAACTGGCAATACTACCACTAATGCTTGCAGCATCAATGGTGAGCCATAAGGTAAAATTCCCCCAAGGAAGAAGCAGTGAGAAATAAAGCGAGGTTACCTACCTATACTTATTTGGAACAAGTCATAGCATACCAAAGAGTGGAAACCAGAGACACCAAACATCCTATTCCTGCAAGTATTTTCTAGACCAACCATCCCTCTAGAAACATCCCCTAAATAGCTCACAGTCAGCTCTGGGAGCCAGCAATTTAGAGCCAAACCCACCTGTAGAATCCATCTGCTTTACAACAGGTGCTCCACATACAATGGCCCTAATAATTACTCAATTGGATAATCTTGCTCTGACCAGTTAACAGCTGATCCTAGTGCAGCACACAGCTAACCTAGCCTTGTGTGTCATTGTCTTCCCTACTCCTTGTTGCCCAAGAAAAACAGGCACAGGCTTAGCCACTTCCTTTGCCGCCCTGATATATGATGTACTTTCTGACCCCTGCAGCTGTTTCAAATCTGACTAAAATTAGACCAGACAGCAAATTCTTCAGTGAGCTACAGGGTTGCTGAACCAGCAGAGCTGCAAGAGAGCAAAAGGAAACCAAAGCCATTTCTATGCACTGACTCCATCCTCCACATAATTGAGTTATAACCCATAAATTATGTTTACAGTTAAGCCATGAATTGATGCTGACCTCTTCCTACACTTTGCTTTCGTCCACCTGTAGAATGGGAATAATAGTGGTGGACTATCTCCATCAGGACAATAAAAAAGGGTTTATTACCATCTGTAGCACCACACTACAATTCAGGTAGCATAGTGATATATATATAAAAGAAAACAAGTAAACATAGAAACCTAGATAGCATAAAGTGGTTTGAAATCTCCAGATGGTCCTCCTAAAAATTTGAAGACAAACTAGGAAAATACAGTAATGAAATAACAGAATAGAAGTAGGTGTCATGCAGGAATTTCCAATTTTTTTAACTTTTTTTTAAGTGTGCAGAACAGGTGCCACAAGTATCATTTCCCTCCTGCTGGTTGGCCCACCTGCTGTCTGCCTGATGGTTCTATCTCCACTACCTTAGTATTTATTTTCAATATGCAAAGTTAAAGATAATAACATAATTTTTTTGGTATTTTTTTAATCTCAATATATTCTAGGTATCTCCCCAAATAACTCTATGTATCAAATGAACTTTGTTGTTCTTTCAGATAATGGTAAAAAGAAAACACACAACAAAATTCTTCTCCCCAAAATATTCTGTTGTACAGATATGACTTTCTACAGAGAGTCCATACAAAAAAACATTATGTCTCCCTTCCTCTGTTTTGCTTTTCATGCATTGTGATGCTTCTCAAGATGCCAGATGTGAAAACGGGCAGTGTCTCATTTGGTGTGAGATATGGCATGGATTCATTGAATAGGTACCCAGTGTGGAAGAGCTGACAACTGCAGCAATAAAAATCTCATGAGATCGTGCCAAGATCAATAAAATAGTAATAATAACAATAAAATTCAAGGTATAAGATTTCCCAATTTTAAGTCTAAAATGTTTTCAGAGTCTCAATAAAATTTTTGGCTGAAAGAAAAAAAACATAAGCACAGGATGCTCAGCCATTTCAAGTAAAACATTGAGTCTCGTTAACTCATAATTAGATTTGAATTAATAGCAATTAATTACAGCATTATAACATTATAGAAATTCTCTCTTATCACACAATTCTCTCTCTCCTTCTTTTCTTCTCCCTTCTTCTTCCATGAGCTTTATAAAACAACACACACTACTCACACAGGTATTTACAGAACTGGGGAAACTTACATGGAAACTTGCATTTCTGAAAAAAAAATCTGTAATTCCCTGGTTCCCTTCAGTGCTGCAGTTCTGCTGATACTCAGGTTATTGGACACCTTGGTTCATACCTCCCCCAGCTCACCTGGGCTCCTAATCAAAGATTGCTCGGTGGGAAAAGTCCAGAGGAGGCAGCATATTTGCAGGAGGGAATGCAAGTGCCTCCCCACAGCCTATCTACTTAAATAAACATACTTGCACTCCTTTTAGCTATTGCTGCCACTTCAGGGAAGTGTTCTCATTTTTCTACTTAGATCACAGACTCTTATGTTGGTTTAATTTATTAAAAAGAAATCTAAATTTAAGGGAACTCCTAATCAACACTAAAACCTGATGACACCTGCAGCTCATGGCCCATACCCACGCAGTACAGCTGCACTGCAAAAAAAGTCTCACTGATGATGAGGACTGGCAGCTCTCCCAGCTCCCAGTCCTCCATGCCTTCAGTGAAAGATATGAGTGACATCTGCATTTGTGAAATCCCTGCCACCACACACTCTCAAGGACAATGTCTGAACCTCTTATTCTGTCTTACAAATCCGTGCAGGTTTTCACAGCAATGAAAATGGTTTAATATGAAATGGTTTAATATGAAAGCATTTATATCTGATCTTATGAACTTAAACTTTCTTTCTCACCTATGAGTTGAAGTGCATCTTAAGCCTGATCTTTTTTTGACAAGAAATCTATTGATCTGCAATGAATAATTATTCATTAACAATGCAAGAAGTAATTAAATTTGAAGTTTCATTATTCTGAACAGTGAGATCCCTACATTTATAACTCGTGCAATGCTCAATTCAAAACAGTTACTAATTTCACCACTTTTATTTTACAGTTTATGTGTATTTTTTTAGTTTAGAAGATACTTCCTTAAGTGTCACCTTTTGATTTTGCTGGTTTTTACAATTTTCTAACTCTCTCTTTGACTATCCCAAGCCAATGAAAATTATACCAAGCCAAAGAATAATGTAAACACTACTGTCCAAGCAATAATATATTTGTTATTGCTCAAGAAAAATAAACACTTTCATAAGTGCATAAGTTGTGAGCATAATTAGCTTTTGTTATTAATAGTACATTAAAAAAATAAATTGAGGTCAGACAAAACAAAAATTAACAACTGACAATGAAAAAACCTTAGGATTTTTGCACTGAGTAAATATCTTTCTTACAATTTTCTCCCATCTAGAGTAATGGATTAACTTTTCTATATCTATGTAGTTTTTGTATTCCAATTCCAAATTTTTCAGTCTTTACCTGTGGCTACATGCATTTCAGCACACAACAAAACAGCAGCTACCTTTATTTTACTGTGCTGTTAAACAGGGTATAATTTTATTATTTTAAAGAAAAAACTTCTATGAAGTCCAATAAATCAATGTTTCTTAAAGACAAAAATTTGCAGAAATATTATTTGCTCTGTTTTTTCTCTTAACTGGTTTTCTATTTGGCATTAATTTTAAATGTAATGTTATTTCAGTCAAGCAATACTTTTAAGCATGTTGAATAGTGTGGAACATTCCTTTATTCTGATGTCATGCAGAAAGCATTTTTCTCAGAAGACATCTTTTGTAGTTGTAACCAAAAGGCAAAAGAAACTGGAGATCTCAAAAGGTGGGGGGAGGAGGGGGGGGTGAATGAG